>KE508845.1:28334-44661 GCA_000441515.1 Elaeis oleifera | reverse complement strand
GCAAAATTCAGAAGATGTTGTAGAAGCCTGCTCGCAGGAGGAGCTTGTAGAATGCTGTTGAAGTCCGATGGAAGTGGTCGGTCATTGGGGAGTCCAGCCGCTGGAGCCCATCCGTTGTAGAAGTTCGCCCGAAACCTATCCGCTACAGGAGTTCGGTCGGAGCCTGGCCTTTGTAGAAGTTCGGATAGGGACAGCTTATTGGTGAAGCCCAGTCGAGGTCTGCCTGCAATCGGAGTCCTGGGAGAAATTCGTTAACAACAGAAGCTCGGGTGGAGGCTTACAATAAAAATCCAGCATGGACCGCCTGTAGTAGAAATTCGAAGTAGACCACTAGTAGTTGAAGCTCGGAGTAGACCGTTTGTAGTAGAAGCTCGGTGTAGATCGTCTGGTTCCCGTAGGAGCTCAAGCCTTCCTGCAGTAGAGATTTGGGGCAGTGGTCCGTCTCCCGTAGGAGTCCGGAGGAAGTTTACAGTAGAGATCCGACATGGAGGGCTCGTAGTAGAAATTCGGAGTAGATCGTTTGGCTCCCGTAAGAGCTTAGGGTAGGAGGTCGGATGAAGTGTACCTGAAATGGGAATTCAGGATAGAGGTCCGGCTCCCGTAGGAGTCCGGAGGAAGTTTACCTGCAATAGAAATTTCGGACAGTGGACCATTTCCCATAGGAGCTCAGATGGAATCTTCCTGCAATAGAAGTTCAGGGAAGAAGTCCGGCTCCCGTAGGAGTTCGGAGGAAATGGATCGGCTCCCGTAGGAGTCCGGATGGAACGGACCGGCTCCCATAGGAGTCCGAGTGAAGTCTGGTAGTTGTAGGAATCTGTCATTGGTGAAGTTCAGCCGTTGACGAAGTCCGAAAAGTTCGGATTGGAGCTGAACTTGACTGGGAGAAGTCTGGAAGAGATTCGGCGAACAGCTGATAGCCGTAGAAGGTCGGCTGGCGGCGGAGCTCAGTGAGCATTTGGGCGGCCTGATGGATGACTGAAGGAACTTATGTTGAAGGAGTTCGGGTGTTGTAGTAAGAGTTCGTTCGTCGGAGGAATTCAGTCAGCACTGTAGAAACCCGACTGTTGGAGAAGTCCGGAGAGATACCACCAAAGTCAAAAGTCGGAAGAGTTCCGAGAAGGTCAATCCTATTAAGAACTTCGGCTGAGGGTATTTTATACCCAACAGTTATATATCCTTTCTAGATTTATCATATAACTCTACTCTTAGAAAGAGAAATTGAATATGTTCCCAGATGCAACCAATTCAAGTTCATTAATAGAATAGAGGTTGAAGAATTTATAAAAAATACTGATATAGAACATTATGTACTCATTAATTACAAGGACGTATATTGGATAGTCAAAAGCAAGAGTTTTCAAGTAGAGAAATGTCGGACAGATGGAAGGATATGGGTTACCATAGACCTATCCATAACAGTACCTGAAAAAGAAGGAAGTTGAGATATTCTGTTGAATCCAAAAAATTATTCTGAAAAAATAAAGAATGAACTAGAGTGTCCCAGGAATAGTTGATTTACTTTCATCAAGAAGGCGAAGAAGAAAATATGATTACCAAAGAACCTAACGACTCTCTCAACTCTACCTTACTCTTCGGCACTGAAGAATGAAAAAAAAAAGATTTTCTACTAACCCATCTACCAAGCTCTTGGTAGAAATTTTTTTTGCAGGTACTATATTCCACCAAGACAATCCTATTATGGCTACGCTAATAGCCACGTAGACAACCACAAGCCAGACAAACAGGCTACAGAAAGATTTCTGACATCTCCACTATTCATCTATAGGAAGATTCCTGATGACACTAGACGAAAAGATGCTATTTGGAATCAGACTTAAAATTAATTAAGTTCCGACTTTGGTTTCGACTTCTACAAGTTTCCGAACTTCAAACCAAATGAAGTCCATCGGACTCCAAATCAATTGAAGTCCGCATAGTTCCTTCTCTTACCTATAAATAAAGGGGAAGGCCTTTGTTCAGGACATCGACCGAGCGTGAAAGATAGGCGAAGAGAGGATTTTGGTTCTAAGTCGTAGAGTTCCTCTTGTTTCTTCTCCCATCCTCTCCTTTCCTCTCCTCTCCTCTCCTCTTGTCTTCTTCCCTCTAATCTTTTCCAAACCACTCATCTTCTCCATAGATCTCTCTTTCTTTCCTCCTAATCCTCCTCCATCTACTTCCTTCATAGCAGACATCATTACTGAAAGCTGTCTTCTCCACATAAGCAAAGCTTCTCCTCCACCTCTTCACATGCCGTTCCATTAAAAAATTTCTCCACATCCCATCTCCTAAGAGGTTCCATCATCTTTCCCTTTGTTTAATCTTTCTTTCCTTTATTTTCTTCCACCAAACAAATCTTCCTCTCATCATTCTCCATTAATAAACTCCTTTCCACCATTATCTCCTCCACCTTCCAATAAATATTCCACCCTCTTCCTCCTTCCACAGATTCCTCTACAAAACTCCTCTCATCTCTGTCATTTAGCTCTGTAATCTATGTGAGTTTATAAATAAGCGTATCTATTTATGTGTTTACTCATGTATTAGAATATTTGGTTTGTATTTAAGTTTGTGTAAGCTTGATTAATATACATAAAGCTTGTATGGTTTGTATTTTAGTTTCTAAAAACCCATATAAGTATGCTTTTGTAAGTAAAGCCTATTTTCTTTCATATTACTGCTTTTAATTATATTTTATGCTTTCTTTATATTTTAAGATTTCTTATATTACTGTTCATATTACTGTAGCTAATTACTATAGCATATACTGTTAGATTTTCTATAGGTGCTAGTGCATTTGGATTTCAATTTCAGTGGGTCAGAATAATTTCACTTTAACTCGACAAAGATCATTGATCCAAAACGATTCTATCGAGTTCTGATAATCTACCAATGACTTCTAGCAATATGTAGTGGTAATCCAGTAGAACCGAAATAGAACCTCAGATTTAGTTAATATATGATATAATCCCTCTATCATGAGTCTTGACTAGATGACAGATCATAGATAAATCATCAAATCTTATCATCAGTTATATGATAGATGTGATTAGCTCAAGTCTAATAGTGATTCCAGATGAAAATTCCTTTTCATTAATCATACTGCTATGGCCATAGTCTTGTGGACTCAGCTTCTTAAATCTTATAGGACTATTTTTCTTTATTAACATCGATAGATCTCATATAGATGCACATGTTGCTCGCATGCTCAATCAACTGAAGCCAACATCTACCACAAAAACTCATAATCGAGTTAGTGTTCAAGTGTAGTTAAACTTTAGCAGTCTTATTATGAGCAACTGTGACACCACAGGTCAAAGGACTAGTCACACAACTACATCATCGAGATACTCATTGACGATTGAATAGAAATGTATGTGATCTCTCGTATGGTCACGCTTAGTACTAGTTATTCTCTAATAACTACATACTTTTCCGTTCAGTATCTCTACAACATAGATTAGGGACTCATCTATTCTGAAGAAAGTGAATCGTGACCTAGTTTATCTAGATAGATCACTATCTCCATAGCTATCCAATAATCGAGAGCAATTTAAGAATCGATCATACATACCTCTAATTCTTAACATTTAAGAATATATATCGTAACATCAATTTCAAGGATGATTCAAGGATACATCACACTTGAATGAAAAAAAACTTATCCTTTATTGATTAAATAAATAGTTTAAGTATAAATTTGTGTCATAGAATAAGAAATATGTCAGTCAACAATTGACTTCTAGAACATACATCTAACATATACAATATGCAATACTATTGCACACTGTAGCATGTTACTATCGCATGATGGTAAACCATCCGAATGCTACAAGACTGTCAAGTAAACAATGGATCAGTCTTAAGGATAAATAACCTTAAGGTTGGTAAAGATTGTGAAGTAAATAACCGATCAATTAGGATAAACAACCCAAATACCATCTGTAATATGCTATAAGATTGTACTAATATCATAATATAATCTATCATACAATTGTGCTATAAACCAACAGCATAATTATATACTATCAGATTAGTGAATATACTCTATTTAAGTTTTGCTTTTAAAGTTTTTGCTTATTTTGTTTTACTCTTTATATTAAGCAGTTTTATTCAAGTTTACTTTTTTGTTCTGTTCTTACCTTTGTTCTTACTTATCTTGTTCAGTTTTACTTGCCATGCTTATGTTCATTTGTCCTTTACTATTTAGTTTTGTTCTCAAATCGGCTGAAGTTTACAAGTTTACAGTTAGCCAGTAGCTTAGTAGTTTATTTACTGTATTTATGTTTATTTATTTTATTAGTTTACTTATAATCTTAATCCTTCGTAGCTTTCAGCTTAGTCTATTTACTTTATACTAGATTGTTTTAGTTTTAATTATTTTAATCATTCGAAGTCTAGCTTATTAATTGAAGTTTATAGTCCAATATTTTTAGTTTACATCTGGTACTGGTTTAGTTTGTGTTCTCTTATATTAGCTTAGCTTGCGCTTGAGTTCATCTTAGTTTATGTTTTCTTGTTTTAGCCTTTCCATTAACCTATGCCTTTGTTTAGGTTTGTATCTTATGTACTTAGGTTATCCTTAGACTTCCATAAGTCTATTCATCATGTGTCTAAGTGCTTGTACTTCCATTTTGTATGCCTATTTGTTTGTTATTTACCTTTGTTTCCTATGTCTGTATGTCTGTCAACCATCTGTTTAGATATTATCTGCATGTTTAATCTTCTTAACTCCTCAATCAGAATCCATTTTGCTTTTACTCCTGAGTTTTGAGCTGTAAGATATGCGATGCATTCGGGTAGTATTGTATACCTTATAGTTTGACTATCCATTTATTGCTTCTACGTGCGTATGCCTATCTGTTCATCATTTACCTTTGTTTTCTGTGTCTGTATGTCTGTCTATCATCTGTTTAGGTATTATCTGCATGCTTTTAATCTCCTTAACTCCTCAATCATAATTCATTTACTTTTACACTCCTAGGTCCTAGACTGTTAGTTATATGGTGCATGCGGGCAGTATCGTATATCTCATAGTTCGTCTATCCATTTACTGCTTTCACGTGTACGCATGTGGCTTGTTCATCTATCCATTTACTACTTCCACGTGTACGCATGTGGCTTGTTCATCTATCCATTTACTACTTCCATGTGTACGCACATGGCTTTTATAGTTGTGTCATATTTAAGGTAAGCTGGTTCAAAGATTTCAAATGGGTAAAGGGTCTGGCTTGATCTTCAAATTGCACTGATCAACTATAAAAATTTCATTAGAGGGAATTTCATCAGCTTGGTTCAATATGATTTTATCTAATTCTTCTAAGAATTCTTTTTCTAATTGTGCTTCTAAAAGGTCAGATGTTGGAGGTACTTTAGTTAGATCCAAATGTTCTTTCTCAGCGATCTTATTATAATTTTCGATTGATACTTTCAACTGACTGATGCCTGGACTTGATTCAAAGAATTTTAATAAAGATATAGAGTTCAAATTAACTTTAGTATCAGGGTCAGGACTATGAACAATCTCAATGATTTCATTAGAAGGATTTTTTATAATCAAAATTTTATCAAATTCTTCAGATAAATTATTTTCAGTTTCAATTCTTAGGAGATTGGATATAGTATTGATCTTTATGAAAAAATCATCAATCTTTACTAATGAATGATCCCAATCAATTTCAGATTTTTTTTATCCTCTAGAAGGCTATCGGTCTGTATTTTTTAAAGTTGAGAGAATGATCCATATAGTTTTGTTGTTTCTCAACTTGATCTAGATGTTCAGAGGTTTTAGTACAATCTATCATGCAATTGTGCTATAAACCAACAGCATAATTATATGTTATCGAATTAGTAAATATACTTTATTTTTACTTTGTTTAAGTTTTGCTTTTAAGTTTTTGCTTATTTCATTTTACTAAGCAATTTTATTTTATTTAAGTTTTACTTATTTAAGCTTTATTTTGTTCTATTAGTTCTATTCTTACCTTTGTTTCGTTCGTTTTCTTTCAGTTCCATTCTTACTTACCTTGTTCAAGTTTTACCACACTTATGTTTATATATCCTTCACTAGTTAGAGTTTTGTTTCTGCTATTATAACTGGTAGCTTAGTAGTTTATTTACTGTATTTATGTTTATTTATTTTATTTGTTTACTTATAATCTTAATTCTTCATAGCTTTCAGCTTAGTTTATTTACTTTATACTGAATAGTTTAGTTTTAATTATTTTAATCATTCAAAGTTTAGCTTATTAATTGAAGTTTATAGTTTATTAACTTATGTTTTCTAGTTTACATCTAGTTATTGGTTTAGTTCATGTTCTCTTATATTAGCTTAGGTTGCGCTTTAGTTCACCTTAGTTTATATTTCTTATTTTAGCCTTCCATTAGCCTGTGTCTTAGTTTATATCTTCATCCTTTAAGTTAATTTAAGTAATCTGTCAGTGTGCTTGTTGTATGTATGACTGTCTTCTATCTCTCTTTTGCATGTTTTTGTGTTCTGTCTATGTAAGTGTTATCTGTATGCTTGACTTCTTTAACTCTTCAATCATAATTCATTTTGCTTTTACACTCCTGGATTTCGGGCTTAAGTTATGCAGTGCATATGGACAGTATCGTATACCTCATAGTTTGTCTATCCATTTATTGTTTCCACGAGTATGCATGTGGCTTATTTGTCTATTCATTTACTGCTTCCACGTGTACACATGTGGCTTGGCTTGTTTATCTATCTATTTACAACTTCCATATATATGCATGTGGCTTTTACTATTGTGTCACACTGTTGTGACAAACTACTACTGAGTCACTACTGTTACTGTTGTTGTATTATGGAGAAACTCCTTTTCAGGTCAGAATAGATAAGCATCCCATGCTTTATAAATTATATAATATGTTTTTTAGAGAAGATTTGAATGAAAAGATTCTATGACTTTAAGATCTTTACTCAATTCATCATATAAAGAGACTTTTTCCTTTTCTTCCTTTTTAAGTCTCTAAGAATAACGATGTAAGTATCTCAAAAGTATTAAGGATTAACCCTAGAGCTCTTGAGAGAAACTTCTTGTTTTCGGTGTTGATAGCATCCCTGTTCCTGTAATTCAGAAGAATTATAACTTGATGGCAAATTTTATGATAACATTCAAAAGATTCTTCTGATTCTGGGTAGATATCATTACAAATAGTTTTGATAGAATTCTACCCCCATATTTAAAGTATGCTCTAGATTAGGTCTGATTTATTAGGTATAGGAAGTCTTGTAAAATAATTTGATATTCTGTAAGTCCCTCAAGGTTCCAACCAAGAGTTCTTCTCTTGGAATGGATAGTGGATAAATTATCAGTGGTTTTTCAACTATAAATCCATCAAGGCCGGTCTAAGATAATAATTTATTATCCTAAGGACCTGAACTACTACTTTATAGTTAGAAATTGATTTATCTTTGGTGTTTTTCGAGAAAATAATTACTAACTATTTTTTTCTACTAACTATTCTCTTACTTTCAGGATTTTCTGAGATTAAGAGATTACCAATTCCTAAGGGATTACTAATTCCTTTATCCTTAGAGAAATATGAGGTTTCATAAATTTTCTTAGATAAAGGGATCAATATAGTCCTACGAGATGAGGGTGACGGATTTAAGATAAGCTAGTTCAAAGATTTCAAAAGAGGTAAACTATTTGGCTTGATCTTTAAATCGCACTGATCAACTATAGGAACAATTTCTTCAAGAGTTTCATCAGAAGAAATTTTATCAGCTTGGTTCAATATGATTTTATCTAATTCTTTAAATTTTTTTTTCTAACTATGCTTCTAAAAGGTCAGGTGTTGGGGGTACCTTAGTTAGATCCAAATATTCTTCCTCCTCTCCTCTTGTCTTCTTCCCTCTAATCCTCTTCCTTTCCACTCATCTTCTCCACAGATCTCCTTCTTTCCTTCTAATCCTCTTTTATCTGCTTCCTTCACAACAGACATCCTCACAGAAAGCTTTATCTTCTTCACATAACAAACCTCTCCTCCACTTCTTCACACGCTCCTCCATTATAAAATCCATCCACATCCCATCTCTTGAAAGCATCCATTAACGTTTTCTCCTTTGTTTATTCCATCAAACTCCATCTTCCATTAAAAAATCATGACTTCCTATCATCTTCTTCCATCACCCTTAACATTAAATATTCCACCTCCTTCTTTCCTCCACACAAACTCTTTATCTCTGCCATTTAGCTCCGTAATCCATGTGAGTTTTTGTAAATAAGTATGTTTACTCATATATTAGCATATATTAGCACTTATGTTTGTATTTAAATTTATTTAAGCTTGATTAGTGTACATAAAGCTTGTACAGTGTGCATTTCAATTACATCAGACTCTATGTAAGTGTGCTTTTATAAATAAAGTCTATTTTTTTATATTACTATTTTTAATTATGTTTTAAGCTTTCTTTATATTTTAAGTTTCTTATATTACTGTTTATATTACTGTTCATAATACTGTAGCTAATTACTATAGCCTATGCACTGTGTAGTACTGTAGCAGAAATACTGTGTAGTACTATTGCGTACTATAGTAAGTTATTGTAGCATGATGGTAAACTACTCGAATGCTACCAAGGCTGTGAAGTAAACAACGGATCAGTCTTAAGGGTAAACAACCCCAAGATTGATAGAGATTGTGAACAACGGATCAACCAGGATGAACAACCCAAATACTATTTGTAACATGCTATAAGGTTGTACTAAAATTATAATACAATCTATCGTATAATTATGCTGTAAACCAACAGCATAATTATATGCTATCGAATTAGTGAACATACTCTATTTTTACTTTTGTTTAAGTCTTTGCTTATTTCTTTAGCTCTTTATATTAAGCAGTTTTATTTTATTTTATTTTGTTCATATTTTACTTATTTAAGCTTTACTTATCGCACTTATGTTTATTTATCTTTGTTTAAGCTTTGTTTCATTCTGTTAGTTTTGTTCTTATTTATCTTATTTAAATTTTACTTACTGCACTCATGTTTATTTATCCTTTTCTATTCTCAGTTTAGTTTTATTTTCTAATTGGCTGAAGTTCACAAGTTTATAGTTAGCTAGTAGCTTAGTAGTTTATTTACTGTATTTATGTTTATTTGCTTTGCTAGTTTACTTATAGTTTTAATCCTTCATAGCTTTTAAATTTCTACTGATTTCATTTTACTAAAGTAGTTTATTAAAATTTACTTGCTGCACTTATGTCCATTTGTCTTTAAGATTGATCTGATGTTTACTTCAAAACCTAGGTAGTATTCAGGTGGTTTACCATCGTGCTACAGTAATATGCTACAGTGCGCAACAGTACTGCATAGTATTTCTACTACAGTACTGTACGGTGCATATGCTACAATAATTAGCTACAGTATTGCTATAATAATATGAATAATAATATAAACAGTAATTATGAAGTGAAGATGAACTTTATTTATAAAGTACACTTATATGAGGTTTGTAGAAACTAAAATACAAATCGTACAAGCTTTATGTATACTAATCAAGCTTAAGCAAACTTAAATACAAACTATATGCGCTAATATATGCTAAAACATGAGTAAATACATAAGTAAACATATTTATAAACTCACATAGATTATGGAGCTAAATGGCAAAAAAATAAGGTTCTGTGTTGAGGAAGGTGGAATATTTTAATGGAAGGTGGAGGAGATGATGGTGGAAAGGAATTTTTTAATGGAGGAGAGATGGGATGAGACTTGGATGAGACGTTGTTATGTGGAAGAAACAAAGTCAGAGGGAAAGATGATGAATAAACAAAGAAGGATGGATGGCTTGGTGTCACATGGAGGTGTTTGTGATGAAGGAAGCAGATGGAAAAAGATTAAGAAAAGAGAGATGCTCTATAGAGAAGATGAGTGGAAAAGAGGAGATGAGAGGAGGATTAGATAGAAGAGGACAAGAGGAGAGGAGAGGAGAAGAGAGGAGAGAATGGAAGAAGAAAGAAGAGAGACTCTACCACTTAGAACTGAAACTCCTCTTTCGACCTATCTCCCATACTTGGCCAATGCTTTGGATGAAGGCCTTCCTTATTTATAGGCAAAGGAAGGAACTATATAGACTTTAATTGGTTTGGAGTCCGAAAGATTTCATTTAGTTTGAAATTTGAAAGCTTGTAGAAATCAGAACCGAAGTCGGAACTGATTTTTTGTAGTATCTTGTCATCTTTGTACGGTATCAGAAATCTTTCTGTAGATGAATAATAGTGATATTGGGAATTTTTTCGTAACTTTCTTGTCATCTTTGAATCTTGGTATAGATCGATTTTTGAAGATGAACCATCTTTGAGAATAAAATTGGCTTCGAGATATTGTTAGTGTAGACATAGTATGGTCTTCTGAAGTGGCTAATGGAAGAGCCACAAAATTATACCTGTAAAAAACTTTTCTATCAAGATTTTGGTAGAAGGATTAGTAGAAAAATATTTCTTTTTTTTTCTTAGAAGAACATCCTAGTTCTTGTTTTTGGATGATAGGTGGCAAAGTCATCATTGAGCATATATACATCTTCTGTTTCTTCTTTAATACTTTGATTTCTGGATGATGTTCTGGAAGTAGAGGCTCCTGATCTTTGTAGTTCATAATTTTTTCAAAATATTTCTATAAATTATCTTATAGGGAGATGGAGCTCCTTCAATGGCTTCTTTAGTAGTTTCTGTATGTAGTCTAAATGAGTCCATTAATAGTTGAATCGAATAGAAATTTGAAGTTCCACTTGAATCCTTTCTAATGTAAATCCCTGAATTATTGGGTCTTCATCAAATAGGATCCATCTTTTGATATATATTTTCTGCTCAAGAGTAACGGGAACTGATCAGCTTTATGTTGAATTCCCACTTTAATATCCAAGGATGACCTATCTCAGTGCAAAATCTCATCAGATTGATATCGTCGATGCTATGATATCTTTTGAGGACTTTAGATTTTATATCTTCAGAGAGTATGTTTGGGATGACTCCAAATTTAAGCCACCAATAATGGTAAAATCAGATTGACAAAATTTTCGATATTTGAATTTTATGAACCATGAATGCTTGTATTCTGGGTTCTGAATATAAAGAAGATTAATTCAAACTTTTGATAATTCCAATAACTAAATTCTTTATCTCTATAATTTTTTATTTCAAAGTCTTTATGGAATTGGGGTTTTGCTTTAGATCCCAATCTTTGAGAGAGAAAACCTTTAGTATGAAGAGTTTAGAGAAAGCAATCTTACCATTCCATGGATAGTTGTGATGAACATGTATGCTTTTGGTTTGAGCCAAAATGAATAAAAATCTTGTCACTATTGAGGAGTTAGAAGATAGTCCAGATACCTATAAATAAAAATTAGAGTTAAAACTTCATTTGATGCTCTAGGTAATATAAAAATAGATATAAAAAGAAGAGCTAGATTAATTATAGAAGATATAGTTAGCTTATATTTGAATGGTAAAATAAAAACTATAATTCAAAAATTAGCTAAAATAGTTAAAGTTCATCCTTATGGTCCTTATCTAGATCCTTATTTTATAAAAGTGGCTGATTTTTAGATGAACAAAGAGCTACTAAAAGGGGATTTTGATTCTGATGAAATAGAAGAAAATAGAAAGTGGTTCTTTGATACCTATGATGATAATGAACAAAGATTTATTAGGAAAATCTGGTATGGCCAAATGAGGGCTAAAAAAGAAATATTCTCTTCTTTGACTGGTTCTTTAGTTATTATCCCAGGGTCTTAAAAAATTGGAGCCCAGACTTCAAAGCATTGGGATTGAGACTCTTTTCAAAACCTGAAAGATATCTCCATCTAACTTGAAAAACACTGGGTTTCAGAAATCTATCGAGGATAATGATCAAACCTTTAAAGTAGAAAACTGAGAACAAGATAAGGAAGAATCCATTTTAAATGAGGACAAAATTATCTTTTTGAAGAAATTGAGGCTCTTGAAAAAATAGATGATGAAGAATTCTCCTCCGATAAGCAAGAAAGTGACTCATTAGAAGAAAATGATACAAATCTGATCAATAAAATTTCTTGGGTGAAACCTTTAAATTGTTCCTAGTCCTAACCCTAATACTGAAGTTTATTTGGACTCTATATTCTTATCAAAAACCCTTTGAGCCAACTCAAGTCCCAAAGGATATAGACATCAGTTATGAGAAGGTATGAATTAAAAATCATAATAAAACATTGAGGAAGAACACTTGGATCTAACTGAGGTACCTCCAACACTTAACTTTTTAGAAGCACAATTAGAAAAAAAGTTCTTAGAAGAATTAGATAAAATCATATTGAACCAAGCTGATGAAATTTCCTCTAATGAAACTCTTGAAAAATTACTCCTATAGTTGATCAATGCGATTTAAAGATCAGGCCAGACCCTTTATCTGATTTGAAATCTTTGAACCAGCTTACCTTAAATCTGTCACCCTCATCTCGTAGCATTATATTGATCCCTTTATCTAAGAAAATTTATAAAACCTCTTATTTCTCTAAGGATAAAGGAATTATTAATCCCTTAAGAATTGGCAATCTCTTAATCTCAGAAAATCTTGAGAATAAGAGAATAGCGTAGAAAGAGAATAGTTAGTAAATTATCTATCTCGAAAAATACCAAAGATAAATCAATTTCTAACTATAAACTAGTAGTTCAAGTCCCTAAGATAATAAATCATTATCTTAGACCGATCTTGGTGGATTTACAGTTGACAGAAATCTCTGACAACTTATCCACTATCCATTTTAAGAGAACTCTTGGTTGAAATCTTGATGGACTTACAGAATATCAAATTGTGAGCAATTATCATCAGCTGACAATGATACATTTGAAAGCCTGTAAGATTCGTGACTATTCACAAAGTTCAATTACCGAGACAATGATAAATTACTTCTTAAGGCAATTGAAAGGTTAGTGGAAAACTCCTTCCACTAACTTAAAAATTATGAATATTATTCAGAAGAATTCTAAAGGTAACAACCCTTTAGATTATCCTTTGAACATTATAGATAAACTATATGTAAATATTAATAATAAGTTAAGTAGCTTTAGGAGTATGAGTTTAAATGGTATAGAGATACTTACTCTGCTATATTAGGTTTGAAAAGATTTTCTTTAGAACTATCTTCTTTAGGTTTAAAATAATTTCTTTAAAGTCATCATCTCTAGGTGTAAAAGTTAATTTAGGATATATAGATAATATTAGTAAGTTAGATAGAGTAATTCTTTTGGGTGGATCTGAATTGAACAACAGCTCAAGGATCAGAGATCAATTTAGAAAAATATATAGAAAAAAAAGATAAATGATCTATATATCTTAGAAGACTTCTGTTATCAATATGGATTTCAACTAGATAAATTATATATAAAGAAATATAAAAATTCAAAAAAAGTTTAATAAGAGAGCTCGAAAAATCCCTAAAAAGAGGAATGCAAAGAATTCTTTCGAGATTATATTGAACATCACTAGTCTGCTAATAGATGAAATCTGGTAAGTTTCAAAGCAATACTATAGAGTGTTTAGAAAATATCTAACCCTTAATGATATCGGTAGATTTGATCTAAACAATTTTGGAAGATATTCTTGAGTTCTTCACTAATAGCTGATTTGATCTATAATCTGAAACTCTAGAAGATTGAGAGATTTTTACCTAAAGCCCTAGGCTTCCCTAAATTTGATGAGATAGCAAGCTAAAGTCTTTCAAAATTAAGCAGAAAACCCAACCTAAAAATACTTTCTAAAAGAACAAAACCTATTGATAATAAGGATAATCTTACAAAATTAAGGATATCAGCAGAAGGAATTTTAATCTAAATGACTAGGAGAGTTCTAAAAGATAAACAAAGAAAACACTCCAAGAGATCTTATAGAACCAATAGAAAACTATGCAAAACTTAATTGATCTTATGAAATTAAATCCAAAAAGAAGTTTAATAAGAGAGCTCGAAAAATCCCTAAAAAGAGGAATGCAAAGAATCTTTCGAGATTATATTGAACATCACTAGTCTGCTAATAGATGAAATCTGGTAAGTTTCAAAGCAATACTATAGAATATTTAGAAAATATCTAACCCTTAATGATATCGATAGATTTGATCTAAACAATTTTGGAAGATATTCATGAGTTCTTCACTAATAGCTGATTTGATCTATAATCTGAAACTCTAGAAGATTGAGAGATTTTTACCTAAAGCCCTAGGCTTCCCTAAATTTGATGAGATAGCAAGCTAAAGTCTTTCAAAATTAAGCTGAAACCCCAAACCTAAAACGACTTTCTCAAAGAACAAAACCTATTGATAATAAAGATAATCTTACAAAATTAAGGATATCAGTAGTAGGAATTTTAATCTAAATCACTAAGAGAGTTCTAAAAGATAAACAAAGAAAACACTCTAAAAGATCTTATAGAACCAATAGAAACTATGTAAAACTTAATTGATTTTATGAATTAAAAGAGGCTATCATCATAATAAAAGCTATAATAGACTATAGACTTGAGATAATAAGAATTGAGTTCTTTAAAATAACTTGAAAATCTAATCTAGTAAGTGAAAGAAATCCTAGGAAAGATTATAAAAATCTTATTACTGCATCATTTGCTAAAATTCTAAGAAGAAAATTCATACTGAAATATTTCTCTCTAATCTTGATAAAAGTTTTGTAGGATTGTACCATTTCATTCTAGAACAAAAGATTAGATCAGCTAAAATAAGCTATTAAGTGTAAAGAAAAATTTCAATAGACATAATAACCTTAAACCCTTAGGAAGAATATCTAGAGTCTATATCATACCTTTGTAATTTATTCCCATAAAGCTTTACTGATAATCAACCATAAACATTTAAATAAAGTTTTATAAAATCTCCTATACCTAATAAGTCAGACTTAATCTAGAGCATACTATAAATATGAAAATGATTCTATCATGATGTCTGCTCAGAATCAAAATCTTTGGAACCATTAATATATCATAAATTCTTCTGAATTATAGGAATAGGAATGTTATCAACATTGGAAACAAGAAAATTCTCTCAAAAAGCTCCAAGATTAATTCTTAAAGGAATAATTATAATTCTTTTGAAATACACACGTCTTTATTTTTAAGAACTCAAAAAAGAAGAAAAAGAAAAAGCTCCTTTATATGATGAATTGAGTAAAAAGCTAAAAGCCGTGGAATCTTTCCATTTTGATTCTCCCCAAGAAATATATTCTATAATTTATAAAGCATGGGATGCTCATTTATTTCGATCTGAAAAAGAATTTCTTCACCATATGACCAGTCTGATCAACTATTTAGCACAAAGGAATATTTTTGAAACTATCAAAGAATATATTTATAAAGTTGGAAGATAGGTAAGACAACTTACCCCATAACTCATCTCTCTCTATAATCTCTGTGAAATACCAGAGATGCCAATAATGATCAAGTTCAAAAGACTTGATTATTGAAAAAGGTACAAGAAGTTTTAAATTCAGAACTCCAAGATGACATCTATCAAAAAGTAACTCAACCTGAGGAATCAAAGGAGCTCCTTGAAGAAGTACAGTTATTCTTAGACAATTGGACCTATCCCAAGCTTTTTCTACCTATAATCAATATACTTACCAAGCCAGAAGAAGTTAGAGCTTTATATAAAGGGCTTGTGAAGTTAATTTCAATAGACTGTGCCATGCCATGTGATATGTTTTCTTTCATTATTGCCACCATATTAAAAGATATAGAAAAAAATCTAGAGTATCTTGAAGCAAAAATATACAGTGGTATAGAAGATAAGAAGACAGGAGGCATTGAGTATCATTTTCAAATCTACAATATCAGTACTCTTGCGGATGTAGATAATCAAGTAAGATTTTAGCCCAAAATGACAAAAGAAAAGAAACATCTTCCAAAGATTTTGACATGAAAACTATGAGGTAATATCGTATTTAGAAGTTTATTAGGCAGCCAGAAACTACAATAACAAAATACTGGACTGACGGACGAATTTGGATAACTATCAATCTTCCAACAAGAATGCCAATTCAGGAGGACCCCCAAGATCTTCTGTACAGATAAAATTCTTATCTAGAATGGTATATTCTTCTCAACTTAGAAAATTATCCTAAAAAAATTAAGCCAAAATTATTTAAAGAAAGAGTCATATCATGCCTAAGAATTGAAGAAGAATTTGAATACAACTACGGGCAAATAGACGTCCAATTATATTATGGCCCAGAAGGTTGAGGAAGATAATTTTCTCTAATATTCAACCAATTCACTCTAAAAAGTTGAGCTTTATATAAAAAAAAAAGAAAAGAGAANAAA
>KE508845.1:16756-28211 GCA_000441515.1 Elaeis oleifera | reverse complement strand
AAAGAAAAAAGAAAAAGAGAAGAAAAAGAAATATTTTATACTTACCTTCTACCAAAATTTGATAAAAAGTTTGCTTGTAGGTACACTTCGTAACTTTTTATTAGCCACTTTGGCAAACAGAAACCATCATTTTTGAAGACAACATCTTGGCTATACTAACGCACATGGAAACAGTAAATGGATAGATAACAAGCCATGTGCGTACATGTGGAAGTGTAAATGGATAGACAAACTATGAAGTGTACGATACTGTCCGCATGTACTATATAACTTACAGCCCGGAACCTAAGAGTATAAAAGCAAAATGAATTATGATTGAGGAGTTAAAGAGGCTAAACATGCCGATAATATCTAAACAGATAGTAGACAGACATAGGAAACAAAGGTAAATAACAAATAGATAGGCATACAAAATGGATGTACAAGCACTCAGACATGTGATGAACAAACTATCCCTGACAACTTATCCACTATCCATTCTAAGAGAAGAACTCTTTGCTAGAATATTAATGGACTTACAGAATATCAAATTATTAATAATTGTCATCAATTGACTATAATATATTTGAAAGCCTGTAAGATCCATGACTATTCACAAATTTCAATTATCGAGATAATGATAAATTACTTCTTAAGGCAATTGAAAGACGGGTGGAAAACTCCTTCCACTAACCTCGAAATTGTGAATATTGTTCAGAAGAACTCTAAAGGTAACAACCTTTTACACTATCCTTTGAACATTATAGATAAACTATATGTAGATATTAATAATAAGTTAAGTAGCCTTAGGAGTATGAGTTTAGCTGAGTTTGTGGCTTTAAGTCCGACTTCGGTTTTGACTTTTACAAGCTTTCGGACTTTAAACCAAATGAAGTCCACCAGACTACAAATCAATTGAAGTCCGTCCATATAGTCCCTTCCTCCTTTATAAAAGGGAGCGAAAGCTTTCATTCAGGGCATCGACCGAGCACGGGAGACAGACCGAGAGAGGAGTTTCGATTCTAGGTGGCAGAATTCCTCTTCTTTCTTCTCCCATCCTTTCCTCTCCTCTTGTCCTCTTCTCTCTAATCCTCCTCTCATCTCATCTTTTCCACAGATCACCTTTCTTCTTCCTAATCTTCTTCCATCTGCTTCTTTCATCACCAACATCTTCACATGCTCTTTCATTAAAAAATCTTTCCACCAAGTCCTCCATTAAAAATTTCCTTCCACCATCATCTCTCCCATTTTTTCAATAAAACTCCATCATCCCTTCCACTCTCCATTTTCTCCATTGAAATATTCCTTCTTTCTTTCTTCCATAGATTCTTCCACAGAAACTCTCCATCTCTGCTATTTAGCTCCATAATCTATGTGAGTTTTTATAAATAAGTATGTTTAAAATGTGTTTACTCATGTATTCCCATATATTAACTCTTATGGTGTGTATTTAAGTTTGTTTAAGCTTGATTAGTGTATATAAAGCTTATACGATTTGTATTTCAATTTCTACAAACCTCATGTAAGTGTGCTTTATAAATAAAGCTCGTCTTCTTTTCATAATTACTGTTTATATTACTATTCATGTTACTGTAGCAGTACTGTAGTTAATTACTGTAGCATATACACTGTATAGTATTATAGCAGAAATACTGTGCAGTACCATTGCGCACTGTAGCAAAACGGTAAACTATCAGAATACTATCAAGACTGTGAAGTAAACAACGGATCAATCAGGATAAACAACCCAACTACCACCTATAACATGCTATAAGATTGTACCAAAATTATATAGTGCAATCTATGATGCAGTTATGCTCTAAACCAATAGTATAATTATATGCTATCGAATTAGCGAACATACTCTATTTTTACTTTTGTTTAAGTCTTTGCTTATTTCTTTACTCTTTATATTAAGTGATTTTATTTTATTTTATTTATTTAAGTTTTACTTATTTAAGTTTATTTCATTCTGTTAGTTCTATTCTTACCTTTGTTTCATTCCCTTTCTTTCAGTTCTATTCTTACTTACCTTGTTTAATTTTTACCGCACTTATGTTTATTTATCCTTTACTAGTTAGAGTTTTGTTTCTGCTATTATAATTGGTAGCTTAGTAGTTTATTTACTGTATTTATGTTTATTGTTTTGCTAGCTTACTTATAGTCTTAATCTTTCATAACTTTCAGCCTAGTCTATTTACTTGAGAAATAGAGTTAAAGAATAGCTAGGCTAATTAAGTTAGATATATTTAGCACATATTTAGATAATAGGTAGCTGATTCTCTCAAAATAGTAACATGGATGAAGATCTTGAAGCCTTTGATGTGGAAGATTGGGAACAAGATGATATAGAATCCATTTACTCTGAAGATATCGAAGAAGAAGTATTCTCCCCAGAAGTACTTGAAGAAACTTATAAAAAAATAAAGAATGAATCTTTAATTACTATCTTCAGGATCTTGAAAGAATAGAACTTGGACTTAAAATTTGGGATAAAGAAACTCTTCAAGATTGGAAAAATCTTGCCATTTAACTTGAAAAATACTGGGCTTCAGAAACTTACCTGTATTAAAACTATGTCTTTAAATAAATCTTTGATAACTTTGAGAGAGTTAGAAAATAGTCTAAATAGTTATAGCATAGAACTTATTATAGATATTTTACATGATTTAGATGAAAAAATAAAATTAAATAAAAAATTAGTGAGGTTAGTTATAGAAAGTCCATATGGCTCTTATTTTGACTTTAATATCATAGAAGTAGCTGATTTCCCAATTAATAAAGAAATACTAAGAGAAGATTTCGATTCTAAAGAAAATAAAGATAAAAAAGAGTGGTTCTTTGAAACTTACAATAAAAATGAAAGAAATTTTATTAGAGAAATATAGTTCAGTCAGATGAGGACTGAAGAGAGATACATTTTCTTCTTTGACTAGTTCGATAAGTATTATATCAAAGACCTTGAGAAAGCTAGTTCAGAAATGCAAGAAATTGTGATTAAAAGGATTACTAAATCATGAAAATTTTGTGAAAGCTTTAAAGCTGAACCTATTTTCAAGACAACTCAAGTTCAAAAAAGAAAATATCAATTCAATTAAGGTTTCTACTAATGATCTTAATCAAATCTCTAAAGTAGAAACTCTTTCTTATAAAATCTCTGAACATCTAGATCAAGTTGAGGAACAACTAAACTATAGCTTGCTTGTTGTTCTAGATCTTGGTATGGACCAACTTTTGAGAATAAACCATCTTTGAGAATCAAACCAGCTTTGAGATCAGTAGTCATGATTGTTGATGTAGACATTGTATGGTCTTCTAAAGTGGCTAATGGAAGAGCCATAAATTATACCTGTAAGAAAACTTTTCTACCAAGATTTTGATAGAAGGGTTGGTAGAAAAATATTTTCTTTTTTTTTCTTTTTTTTCAAAAGAATATTCTTGTCCTTGTTTCCGAATGATAGGTGGTGAAGTCATCATCGAGCATAAACACATCTTCTATTTTTTACTCAATTCATCATATAAAGGGGCTTTTCTCTTTTTCTTCTTTTTTGTATCTCTGAAAATAAGATGTGAATATCTCAAAAGAATTAAGGATTAACCCTAAAGCTCTTGAGAGAAACTTCTTATTTTGGTGTTGATAGCATCCCTATTCCTATAATTTAGAAGAATTATGACTTGATGGCAAATTTATGATAACAGTTCAAAAGAATCTTTTGATTCTGGGTAGACATCATTATAAATAATTTAATAGAATTCTACCCCCATATTAAAGTATGCTCTAGATTAGGGTTCCAAAATTGACTTACCTAATCCTTCTCTTTAGGGGATTGGCCTTTTGGAGACTTGATTCTAAAATATACTTCCCTATAAAAATATGTTAAAATTAGTTCAGTTGCAATAAGGAGAGTATTTTCTTGTAGATATAGGTGGTTAATTAGAAAATTCATGACCTTTTCAAAGTCTTTCTTTTGATTAAATATATGAGTTCACCATATTTTATTAAATAGTAAGTAGTTTTCTAAAGGGAGTTTTGGAATAAGATAGGAGGGATATTTTTGCTCCTTACTCCAATCCATTTTAAATTTTATGTCCTTGTTAAATAAATAAGGATACGGGTGCTTTAGTTAAATTGAAGATTCATATACTAGTCTTTCTCCTTGCCAATCTCTTTTTGTTAATCTATTTAAGTGTCTTGTTTTTAAGATTTTATCATCACTCCAAAAAGACTTTCCAATTTTAAATATAATAGTTAGGTAAGAACGATGAGTTTTGATAAGTGCCATATAGAAATCCGCAACAAAATTTACAAGTTTACAGTTAGCTAGTAGCTTATTTACTACATTTATGTTTATTTGCTTTGCTAGTTTACCTATAGTTTTAATCCTTCATAGCTTTCAACTAAGTCTATTTATTTTATGCTGGATAGTTTTAGTTTTAATTATTTTAATCATTCAAAGTTTAGTTTATTAGTTGAAGTTTATAGATTATTAACTTATATTTTCTGTTGAAGTTTATAGTTTATTAACTTATGTTTTCTAGTTTACATCTGGTTACTGGTTCAGTTTGTGTTCTCTTATATTAGATTAGCTTGCAAGTTCATCTTAGTTTATGTTTTCTTATTGTAGCCTTCCATGAGCCTATGTCTTAGTTTATATTTTCATTCTTTAGGTTAAACTTAAGTAATTGTCAATGTGCTTGTTGTGTATATGACTGTCTTCTATCTCTCTTTTGCATGTTTTTGTGTTCTATCTGAGTAAGTGTTATCTATATGCTTGACCTCTTTAACTCCTCAATCATAATTATTTTGCTTTTACACTCCTAGATTCCGGATTTAAGTTATACAGTGCATACGGGCAGTATCGTATATCTCATAGTTCGTCTATCCCTTTATTGCTTCCACATGTACGCACGTGGCTTATTCGTCTATTCATTTACTACTTCCACGTGTCCATATGTGGCTTGTTCATCTATCTATTTATTACTTCCATGTGTATGCATGTGGCTTTTACTGTTGTGTCACATTGTTGTGACAAACTACTGCTGAGTCACTACTACTACTGTTGCTGTGTCGAGTCACTTACTATTGTGTCCGTCATCTTTTTTTTATTTCTTCCACATAAACAATGTCAAGATTGAGACTAAAATGGATGTACTAATTTAGAGTTGACAGTTTAATTCTAAAGTCATCTTAAGCATTGAGAGTTAAAGGGATGTATTATACAGTAATCATATGCCAAAGGTTCTTGAATGTTGCTTTACAATAATTTGACCTATCGAAACGTCGGGTATTATTTCTAGATAGTCATTTTGATTAGTATAAAATTATTCTTGTGCTATCGATTTAGTATTCAAACCTATGTGGTCACACACAATAGAGGTTCCTGTCGATTAGATGGTTAATTAATGATTATGAATCGTTCAAGGGTATAATCATCAATATGATTGAGGAATAAACTTATGCAAAAATTATGATAGAATAATTTATTAATAGTTAGTTAATTATAAGAGGATTTATTAGTGATTAGATTGCTAGTTAGATCAATTTGATTGAGCAATGAGGTTTGGATCAAGTCTAATTGAATTTGATTCGATTAGGTTTGACCTGATTAGGTTATGAGATGACCTACTTTGCTAAGAAAATTAATTCTGATTTGATCAGGACTTGGGCTTGATTAATTCTTAATGGATTAAGATTTAATTGAGTTGATAAGATTTCTAATTTGATTAGGTTCACTTATCTGATTGGGTCTAACCAAATTAGATTTGGATTAGGACCAAGATGGATCAAATAACAATTCAAACTAGTTTGAATTTTTTCCCTACGCCACCTCATATCTTCATGCCACTTCTTATCATGCGAATACCAAATTTGCATGAGAAATATTCCATGCCTGAGCCCTCTTTGTCGCCTCCCTTGGATCAGGATTAGTTAGTTTAAGTTTAAATTCAAAAGGAGTTTGAATTTGAGCTCAAACAAGCTCTTAACTTCATCCTTATCTTATCTCTTTTCATCCCTTGTCACCAATACCTTAAGAAGGCTTGATTTTTGTGTAACAATAGGTGAGGATAATCGAGAGAAATCTAAAGTTTCTACCATGAAAAATAGGGAGGCGTGAGGCTTTCTGGGTGTGGGTTCCTTAGTGTTCCGACTAAAGTTTTGGGTGTGAGGAAAAATCAAGAGAGGAAGTGTTTTCCCTTGCCTTCTTCCACCAACCTTTCTTCCTCCATAGATCAACTATCAAGAAGGTCTCTATGCGAGCTAGTACTCCCAGGGGATTAAACAGTTTGTGGGGCTTTGTGTGGATACTCGTAGAGGTCGGATGATTGTATGGCTAGGAGTAACCATCAAGTCCATAGAATTCAGTTGTGGTGAAAGTCGACCCATGCTCAGGTGATGAGATCTGATCTCAGATTTCTTATAGATATGATCTACTGCTCTATATAGATTTGATCTATATTGTGATTGTTTTTTTTTGTTTATGCAATTGTATCATGTCAATCGATCTGTGCGTAGGTAGATTTTTAGATCAGATCAATGCATGATAGATTAAATAGTTTAATCTATAGTTCTTCCACTACATCTAAATTTAAAATTAATTGAAAAATCGTGCATGAAATCGCCTAGCTTTTCTTCACCTATAAGGAAGCGATTGGTGTACCAACCTATCTAGATTGATCACCATCCCCATGATGATCTTACAGTCGGGAGTAGTTTATGAATTAACCACCAATGACACATATCTTAAATTCTCAACTCTTGAGAATATGTGTTATCAACTTGTTAAGTCATTGAATGATTCATGGATACATACACTATATGAATGGTAATTAACTATCTTAAATAATTAGATCAAGTATGAAATTATGTCCTAAAAGAATTAATGTGTCAGTCTAATTGATTTTAGGATATACATTTAACAATCTCCACTTACACTAAAGCCAATCTGCCATAACTTAAGCCTCATCTTCTCAATGTGTGCTTTGGTCCTCTACTGATAAGATGATTTAGTATGTGGGTCCATCTTGTTTCCATGTGGCTTACTCTGATTTTCAAAGTCTTACTTTTAGAAACAGTCACGAATAATTATCTCTCTTATGTACTAGGAATTCTGGTGAGACCAAGGCTCCTTAGCTAAAGTAATGGCACCTCTATTGTGGCAATATAGTGTTGTGCTATCTGATGATATTACATCAGTTTTGGAACAAATCTTTTTAACCAGAATGCTTCCCTAATCTCTTCGTAAGCAGTGACATACACAGCTTCTATAAATCTGTAATGATCGGTTGTTTGGAACTCTTTCAATTTACCGAATCTATATTATATAAGGAAACATTTTTCTGACGTAGATTTTCTACCATCAATATTAGATATAAAATCTGATTTATTATATCCTTTTACCCTCAATTTTGATTTCTCTCAAAGATCATATTCTAAGTACTTCTTAAATACTTAGAAATATTTTCACAGCTATTCAATACTCTCAGTCTGGATTTAATCGATACTTGCTCGTAACACTCTCAGCAAAGATATATCGTGTTATGTACATAGTATGGTGTTCATGAGGCTCCCACTAGCTAAAGCATAAGAGATCTAGCTCATATACTATATCTCCATGGATGTGCCCCACACATCTTCTCATAGAGATTAATCGCACGCCCAAGGGTAGAAACCCTTTTATGATTTTTATGCTGAACCCCTTCAGCACCACTTCTATATACATCTTCTGTGAAACTAGCATCCTAAGAGATCTCATAGACCTATATCTATCTCATAGACTTATACAGGATGTTTCCTGAAGTTCTCTTATAGAGAATTTCTTTAGATAACCATATTCTAACCAATGTCAGTATGGAAACAATATTCCCAACTAGGAGAATGAAATCCATGTACAATACGAGGAATATAATATTACTCCCACCGACCCTTCTTATAAACACATATTTCCTCCTATTCTTGATATGATCCAACCACTTGATCGCATCTTGTATCCTTATTCCAAGATGCTTGTTTAAAGGTCCCTACTTTTACAGCTCTTCCTTTTATAGATCCATTTGCATCGAATAGGTACTATACTTGCTGTTGGATCCACTAAGGATCAGACTTGGTTAAAATGCATCGAGTCAACTTTTAACTTTATTGCATTCAATGATTCTCGAAATTGATGTCTAACATCGACTCATAGTAGTTTTGAGATAATCTCCATGTTCTCTATCTCCCATGAGGAATATTTTCTCTACATCTTCTATTAGAATACCTAAGTATCTTTTTGTAGGATGAGAGATATTACTTGACCTATGAGGTGGTGGAGATAATATATGTACTGGCTCAATATGAATAGGTTCTTATAGATTCTATGACTTGTTACTCTTCAAAAACTTTCTCTTTGAGCTCAATTTCTTCCTATTATCTGCATCTTGGATAAACTATTTGTCCAAGAATATAGCATATCGGGTCACAATCATATTGTGATCCATTAGAAAGTAAAAGTAGTATGCTCTAAACTCTTTAGGATACCTTAAAAATGAGCTCTCATAAACCTAACCTCTACTGAAAAATAATGCCCTACAAGCTAATCGCATATGGGATACGATCGGATATTTTCTGTAATTTATCTTCCAAACTCATGTAATTGATATTGATATTTAATAAAATAGGTATCTCAATTCATTATATTCTGCATCTTATTATTATTTTAAGTTTATAATGAACCCGATAGGTCTGGATAATGGTTTTAGGGTCGTGATGAGATCACACCAGTGAGACCTAAATCCTTGATAGCCATGATCTAAAATATTTTCAGTCATTAGTTTATTGAGTCAGAGATCAATGATATCGGTAAGACTGGCATATTTTATGTATGCTCAATAATGAGGGTGGTTGATCTCACAACCACTTGTGTGGTAATATTAATACAAGGATGTGGATGCTTATTAGAGAATGGATTCACTGACTAGATCTACGAGAGAACATCTGATGGAGTCTTATTTATATGTCAGCTGATTATTCTCTAGTTGGAGTTGTATAAGTGATCCTTTGACCCGAGATCACCAGGATACCTTGTGTACATGAATCCATATTTTGGTTCACTTCCTAACTTGATTCTCTGATCTTTATGTGGGGTATTCTGCATATGGTGAAGTGTGCATAGAGGTTGTGAGTGATCAATAAGGGATCAGTCACTTCTAATAAGGAGAGCGAACATCCTATATAATTTCATAGGTCGATGATTCTGAAAGACTTTGGCCAAAGCAAGATGATAATTAGAAAGAGATTTTAATATATCATCAACTGAATCATTATCTTCTGATCGAGATACATATAAATAAGCAATTGAATTTGTCATGATTCCATACTCACAACTCATCTGGGATGATGTTTGACTGAAGGATTGAATTATACGGTAACTTACTACTGAAGGATATTTTGATAATTTTCATCAAAATTCTAAATCTTTCGGGTAGTCATGATATGTTGCTAGACGTCAATCTTGACTTGTAGACTCATAAGAATTAAAAAATTTAATTCGAGAATTAATTAGAAAGAGTCCTAGTTGATTAGAACTCTTGAGCTGATCTAATTTGAGGGGATTAGGGTTACGTCAAGAGTTTGTGTTTACTGCTGGCTAGATTTGGAATCCAATGAGTCACACATTTTGGGATTTGATTTTGGTCTAATTTAATTAGGATTTAATATAAATCCTAGGGGCTAATTTAATATGCTAGTATATTGTGTTAACTCAAGTTCCTAATTAGGTTTAGTTCAAAATATTTAAGCTAAACTAGACCTGTTGCCTTTGACCTAATTGGATTGGGTCTATTTTAATTGGACTCTTATCCAACTTAGAAGTGTTTCAAGTATGGAAGGAGACCTCCATGCCCACTAGGTTCCGTGCCCAAGAATAAATGTCGCCCACCCTTATTTGCATTAAGAAGTGAAAGAGTCCTTCTTCATGAAGGCTCTTATCCATCTCCTCGTTTTCCTCTGATTTCTTAATTATCACAGGCTAAAATTTTATGAAGGATTTATGGGGCATAGAAGAGGAGTTCTTCTATGTGAAGGCTCTTCTATGCCAATTAAAGCCATAGAGAATAAATTCTCCGCATGAAGACTTGGAGCGCTAAGAGTTGGCGCCCCTTAGTGCTTCTTCACATCCCTTCTTGGCCTATTTATATGGGGCATCTCATATGGATAAGGTGCTAGTTTTTGCTAAAAAATCAAAGTGTTTTGGCATGTCATAGGACAAAGAAAATCTAAAAAAAAATCTAAGAAAAAGACAAGAAAAAAATTGAGAGGAAAAGTTGTAAGAAGGGTGGTGAGAAAAATAGTAAGTGTTGCTACCTTATCCTAGGATTTGATTTTTCCATATGTTGGAGCACAAAATAAAATCTTAGGTTGTAAGATTTCTAGAGAGAATTCTCTTGGCATGATCCTGGTGGTAAAATCGAAGGCAACTGAGCATTGGTATGATCGTTCTTCAAGTTTGAAGCTGATAGTGTTTTATGAAGAAAAGGCTGCGGCAGCGCACCGATTAGGAAGGATCTTAGCCAACTTTCGTGTGGATCACTATTGGAGGACTTCTATTTTAGAATCTCGTGGAGATCACCTATTTACCATACTGCTCGTTGGATGAAGTATAATATCGCTTTGCATGTTTGATTTTGTTTTGTTCGACATCGATAAGATGATTCTAGGATTTGGATTTCAGTTCGATAGTTTTAATTGTTAAAGCTCTCAATATGTATGTTAAAATTTAAATTATTTTTCACTGTGTGACTGAAACTCAATAGTGGTATCAGAGCCACTCTTATTAGATTTAATCAAACAAGTGCAAAAGTTATAATATAGAATTGTTCTAGTTCATATTTTGCCAAAAATGTTGCATCGATTTTAGTATCGATCTTAAAATCAAAAATTATTTTTGATTTTATTTAAACCATGGATTTAAATTTAGTTATTAAATTTAATTATGATAATATAAAATTTATTGATTCATGGTTGTTTGATGCTTAAATTGATTTTTTGATTAAGGGTGTAATGCATGCCTAATTCGATTAAGGTTTATTTTCAATTTGGCTAAACTTGTTATATGTTAAGTCATTTGTGCACCTTATGATTATTCTCATCATTTTTGGTATATCAATACGATTGATATTATAACTTGAAAAGCATGTTAAATTGTATAATTTGTATAGTATATTTTATGTAGTAGTAGTTAGGATATACCGAGATCAGTTCAAAGATGCTCTATAAAATTTTATTAAGTTGTAGTGTCGGGATTCACTTACAAATTAAATTTCAAATTCATTTGATCAATTAGTGTTTAGGTAAGTAAGAAAGGTGGTTTCTAAATTAGGTCTGTATGCTGGCTTGGCCAACTTTGTTGGTTTCTAAGAAAGCTACGGGGAGCTTCCCACCTACTGACTTGGCCAATTTGGTCTATTAAGTTTCGGACTTAGATTGATTAGTGATGTAGAT
>KE508842.1:0-12460 GCA_000441515.1 Elaeis oleifera | reverse complement strand
GCTCCCTGACCTCCATCAGCACTTGAATTTTGAAACATTGAGAGGGGCGTAGTTGTGGAATCTCCCTAGGGGAGAGCTCCGTCGAACTCTGCGGTCCGGGCTTCTCTGCCTACGAGCTCGGGGGGAGTTCGGACATGCTTGTGTCCGAGGGAAGTTTGAGAACATGGCCGAGCCCCACTTGATCCTTTTTCAACTGCGGGCTTGCTGGAGTCATCCGCCTGCCACTCCTTCACGGCTTCCTTGTCTCTCAGCTTGAAGGCTTCCTCTGCTCGGGCATATCCTTCGGCCCGAGCCAGTAAATCAGCGAAATCTCTGGGATAGTTCTTTCCAGAAAAATAGGAGGTCATTCTTTGAAGGCCGCTCTTCAAGGCGGCCATTGCAACTGATTGGTCCAAGTTCCGGACTTCCAATGTGACGGCGTTAAAATGGTTGACGTAAGTTTGGATGGATTCTCCCTCCTTTTGCTTCATGTTGATGAGGGATTCCGAATCTCTCTGGGGACGTCAGCTGCTGACGAAGTGAGCCGCGAACTGATGGCTCATTTCATCAAAGGAGAAAATAGTATCCGGCTTCAGTGTCGAGTACCAATTTCTCACTGCTCCTTCTAAATAGATGAAAAAGCTCGATACAGGATAGCATCTAGTGCACCATGGAGCAGCATCATTGTCCGGAAGGCCTCCAGGTGATCAATCGGATCCGAGGTCCCGTCGTAGCTCTCAAAATGGGGGAGCTTGAAGTTCAGTGGGATCGATTCCTGCATAATCATTTGAGAAAAAGGAAGATTAGTATAGATATCCTCTTCGATCCACCGATTCATCTCTTGGAACCTTCGATCCAAGAGATCCTCTCGATTGCGAATCTCGATGGTCTTCTGGTAGAACGGAGGTAGGGAGCCTCCGGAGGTAGAATCGTGGTCAGATAGAGGGCTCTCCGCCTTCCGCTTTTCCTTTCTGGGGGATACAGGGCGACTGGCCCAAGTGGGCCGCCCGATCGTCGGATTTTGGAACTCTGATGATGCTCTTTCCAGCCGCACAGATGCTTGCAGCTGCTACTGCTGCTGCTGCATGGCCTGCACTACTTCGATGAGACCCCTGACCTGCTGAGCCAGCAGGTCGAACTGCTCCATGCCGACTGCCATTGCCGGAGGGGGAGGAGCTTGAAAAACTGGAGATGAGGTCGGAGCTGGCAGATCTTGCTGAGATCTGGCCATGGAGGTCGTAGATCGCCTGATGGATGCCTTTCGGGGAGGCATCAGGTTGGGATCTGGCCAGAGAAGAAGAAGAAGATGTCGAAGAAGACGATCGGAGACAGTCCCGTTGAGTACTCCTTTAAGAATAAGGGTCTTGCGAAGACACAGGGCCCTTCCTCTAGCGCCAATCCTATTGGTGCAGAATTTTGCTGATGTCGGAGAAGCTGGAGTCGAAGGAATCGCGGCCGCCGTCGGGACCTGCAAAGGAGTCTAAACCGGAGTTGGGGTGCTCCGGCAAGACCCTCCGACGCTCAAGTCAGTACTCTGCTTCAAAAGAATGGAGCACTCGAATGAAATTTTAACAGAGTTTTGGGATAGTATTTTGAGCTTAGAGAAGAATGTATCTGGGGGGTCTCTTTTATAGATTGGAGAGCGTAACCGATTGACAGCGACGTCTGTAACCGCCTGGTAGTGGGCCGTTCGGGGCCACGTGGAGTTTATTACGGAGAGTAGTGGTGTCTGTTGTCGCGACTTGCCAGAGAGTGGTGGGGCCACGTGGAGTTTGTTACGGAGAGTGGAGTGATGTCTGTTGTCACGACTTGCTGGGGAGTTCAGGCTGGACGGCTGAAGCTCGATTGGAGCGTCTGGTGGAGCGGGGTAGCTCTCTGTCTAAGAGAAGCTCGGATGTTTCCGAGGTTGCTGACGGGTTAACTGTGGTTGGGGACCTTAGACGTTGATGCTGCAGACGGAGGTCATCTGCTGTAGAAGCCCGGATGGAGACTCTCTGTTGGAGAAGTCCGGCTGGAGTCCAATTGCTAGAGAAGTCCATCTGAAATTCGGAAAGCACTATAGAAGGTTGTCCGACAAAAGAGTCTGGAAGGCGCTGTGGGAGTTCGTCCGCCGGAGGAGTTTGGTTGGCACTTGTAGAAGGCTGATGGCTTGGAGAGGTACGGAAGACACCAGAGATAGTCGGTCGCCATAAAAATCTGGTTGCTGGAGCCCGTCCGTTGTAGAAGTTCGTCTGGAATCCACCTACTGCAGAAGTTCGGACGAAGTCCGATTCTTGTAGGAGGCCGCTTACTGTAGAAGCTCGGATGAAGACCGCTTATTGCAGGAGCTCGGATGGAGATTGGTTGCCGTGGAAGCTCGAATGAAATTCGGAAGGCGGTCGACCACTGTAAAAATTTGGATGGAGTCTGGTTACTATAGAAGTCCTGCTGCTGGAGAAGTCCGGACCTTGACGAAGTCTGGAAGAAGCTCGGAGTAAAGTCGATCGCGATAGGAGGAAGTCTGGAAGAGGTTCGGATAATAGTCGATCGCTGTAGAAAATTGGCTGATAGTAGAGCCCAGAGAGCATTTGGAGCAGTCCGATAGATGACTGAAGGAGCTTATTATTGGAGAAGTCCGGAGGGTACGGTAGGAATTCGCCCGTCGGAGGAATCTGGAGGATACTGTGGAAGGTCTGCTGCTGGAGGAGTCCGGATGGTACTGTGGAAGCTCGGACGACCGGGGGAGCTTGGAAGACGCCGCACGAGGTCGGAAGCCGGAAGAGTCCTGGGAGGGTTAGCCTCTTACGAACTTCGGCTAGGGTTATTTATACCCAACAATATACATGGGCTCAGTGAGTGCTTTCATGGATTGGATTAGCCTAGAAATTTTGTGCTAGGGCTTTGGTCTATGTAATAGGTATATATACTTATATTTTGTAAATCCTAAAGGATAAGTGAATCAAAGGAAGCTTTTCTCCCACATCTCTCTCTAGTTTTGCATGCAGCCCAAGGCATCACGTGCGCCCCTTCCCTAGAAGGGGGCACGTGGCATTTAAGATCAAGCCCGGATCTAGGGCTTGATGGTTGCTATCCTTAGAGAGTCTGGATTGTCATGGACTCTTGCAGAGAGAGATCCATCGCAGGTATCCTCAGGTCCACATAGGTGAACGGCAGTCCTAACAATCGGTTTCAGAGCGATATCGGGGTTTCAACTGACCTTGTTAATCTTATCAATAAAATTTCTATATCTAAAGGGTTTGGCCTGATCAACTAGTATGGGCCTCAACAAAACACTTGCACATGTCCTTACAAGATATAAGGAGTTTATCTACTTCTAATGATGTTCAAGCTGTGTAGGTCAATTGGGGTGGATTTGGTCTTTGAAAGTGCCGCCTAAAGTTAATTTTCTATGAAAACTTGTTTGGGACAAACTTCCATGTAAAGCCTACCTTGCCTACCTTGCACATTGTAATATTATTTCTGCCAATAATCAGTGCTGCGATTTATGCTCAAATCAAGTTGAGGATTGTGCGCATGCTATCATTCATTGCAACTTTGCACAAACCTTTTGGCAGCAACTAGATTGTATGTACTGGATGAATTTTTGTCTTCATTCCTTGCCGGTGTGGATTGATTTTATTTCGAATGCCTTGGTAGGAAATGCTTAGAAATCACTCTTGGCATGGTTGCTCTAGTGGGCTTGGAACAAATGGATCTTTAATAATTCTCATATCACCCCATCACATCTGTTGCATAGGCTCTAGGAGTTTTGTAAGCTAAGTGGTTGTGCATACTTTCAAACTTTGCAGGCCCTATGTCGGTACTAGAGTAGCCAATTACAAAAGGAGTCATCCTTTTGTCGATCCTGTTTAGCATTTTGGCTATTCCCTCCCGAAGGGGTCATAAAATTAATTTTGATGCATCTATAACTACAAATAATGCGGCGGTCGGTTATGTTATTCATGATCACAAGGGTGTCATGTTGCAGGCAGGAGGTAAGCTTCTTTTCCATGTTTTTGTGCCCTTGGCGGAGTTGCAGGCTGCATGGTATGGGGTAAAGAAAGTTATATGTAAATTTCATGCTATTAAAATATGATTAGAAGGTGACTTGGGAACTGTTTTGTCTTGGTTAAATAGTCATAAAATGAAAAAACTTGATCATATCCCTCAGGTAAAGGATTTATATATATCAGTAGAAATTATCAGGATTTTTCATAAAATCACGCATACTTATAGAGAAGCGAATCAAGTTGTGGATTTTATGGCCAACAAAGCCTTGCAAGGAGATTTTGTATGGCCATCCGAGGGTGTTGTTGATATTAAGTGTAGATATCTATTATAAGCTGATGCATATGGCATTCAATATGCTAGAGATTCCTAGAGGGTTAGACATGTTTATCTATTGCCAGCTTATTTTGCTATGCTTGGTTTTGTAGTTTGTTTGGTTCATCTGCATCGATTTACATGATGTTTGTGTTGCTTCCTACTAAATTGAAGCTAAGTCATTCACTAGTTTTAATTTAAACATACATCTTTGTATTCTACTATTCTTCAGTTTGCTGTTTTAATGCTGCACAATCAGGAATTACAATGGTATTTAAGGCGGCAGTGGATTTGGATTTTGATTCAGCATGTCACATTACAAGTAGGTATTTCTAAATGGCACTATTGCTTATTCATTTTCTCTCTGAATGGGATGCAGGGTGATTTCATATTTAGCTCACGGTGCTGGATGACTGTTGTTTCTTATATCAAAGGATCAAAGCTTTTGAGGAGAAGTTTTCATAAATTCCTTCTGTCCATACTTTATACACTGCCGATATCTTCGACGTTATTTGTCCTTTCATATAGCTTCATCGTGGGGGATCATCTGTATTGTAAAATCGGAGAAAAAAGGATTGGTGGAAATCTATTTGTTCTTCTCTTTCCATAGTTCTATGGGTTTTTTGGGTTTGTTGTGCTACTTGGACCAGCTCTGCCCCAGTATCTTGTCCTCCATATCCTTATCATCCAGAATGGTTACTTACGGATCAAATATTTTGTATGGGAAAAAAAGCTTTGGAGAGTTGTCAAAACTATGTTGTGGGTGAAACAAGATGAGCTTGCTCAGTGCAAAGATATAAAAAAGATTGAATCAAAAGAGAAGAAAAGGAAAAAAATGAGAGTGAGAAAAGAAAATTATAAAAAGAGGGTGGAGAATACAAAGGTTATCCTGGCTGCTCTTAACAAATTTTCTATATGGCTTGTTATTTTGACTAATTGGCCTCGACTAATTATGGCTAGTTCAAAAGTGCTAAAATATGCCAAATTAAATGATATGAAGAAAGGGACATCTTCAACTACTATTATGTATTTAAATCAACTATTTCTTTTAACTCTTCAAGCTTCAGTTACCAAGGGGTCTATAAGAATTAAATCCAAGATGTAAGAGATCCAGAAAGATCAGATAGATTATTCGGTTGTGACCTCATTTCATACTCATCTTGCATGGCTGCTATCAACTCACCCTACAAATTGTTACAGGATCTATAGTAATGCAGTCCAACCTGTCTGTTCCAATATAATACTGGTTGCTATATTTTTCAACACTTTCTTGGACTGATACCTACTTTCAACTGATCTGCATTGCCACCATGACTATGTTTTACAGTTACTATCATGTAAGAATGATGCTACCTACTCATCATGGAATTACATGGGATTAATGCCATTTTCAATGTGCTATTCTTCACTGTATGGAGATACAAAAGGAGTATGGGAGATGTGTAGAAAAAATGAGAAAAACAAAAGAAGAAAAGGAAAAAGAAGGAAGAAAAAAATGAAGAGCAAACAGGAAAAGAAAGAAAGAAACAAACAAAGAAAAAAAGAGTTTGTTACTAACATTTTTTGTGTTTCTTTGCAGGTTTCATTATTAGCTGTTTACATGTTCACTACTGCGGATGAATCTTTCAATCCTCTAATTATCTATTTGCATTTTGCTTTCTCTTTTGGCGTACATGGTTAATTGCATATGCATCTCCCCAAGGTCAGATGAAATTCAATTACATGTCTCAGATGCATGCCTTTTCACCAAGATCGTTTGTTTCTCTGGATTCCCATAATAGTTATTGTTGGTTAGCTAATGTTACCTGTTCGGAAATATATTTCAAATCGGCTGTGTCAAATGCTGCATTTTCTCATTTCTTATCGGTGGCCAGGATAAATGATGGCTCTTGGATTTACTTGCATGTATATTCTGCTGCATGTCTATTTGCTCCACCATATAATATTTGTGGTTATGACTTGCTCAGTTATACGGAAATCGACTCCATTTTCCACTGTGCACGTAAGTGCTCACTCTTCCAGGGTAGTGCAAACGGTTCCTTAATACTCAGGATCCTCGCTTTATTATTTTTGGATGATTGCTATTCTACTGCATCAGAGTGTTGCTGCTGGAGGTCACTGCTATTGTCATGCCCCCTCATGCCTGCTTTACATGCAACTGGTGTTTCTCTGTATGTTGGGATTCATACTTTTTTGGAATATCAAACAACACGAAGATAGATGCATCGGTTTTCAGTCCTTATCTATGATGGGTTATCTGGCTACCTGGCTGAATTCTTTGGGATGTGTTCATGTTTTGGGTTCTTGGGGATGTGTTCTATTGTTCATAAATAACTACCTCAGGTTCTTCTGTGATACTTGTCCCATTCCTTTGGGAAAATATCTGTAAACTGTTTTTGTAAAGTAGGAGGCCTTCGGGCCATCTTCTGCCAAAAAAAAACAAATGGGTTGGGTGTGGAATTTAAGCATCAAAGTTACTAAGTTGCTTTTTTTGATACCAAATGAACATTTGAATTTTTTGATTTAGTAAACTTTATTACTTGATAATAATAGATTTATTTAAATATGGTTGAATTTTATGATTGATATAATTATTTTAGTATTATTGGATATTTTGTTTATTTTATAGGTCATATATGATCTCTGGGGAAATGCTTTGGAGTTTGTATGGCCATGTCGTGGAAGTGATTCAAATGACAGATTTAGGGTGTGATAGTTGTGGACCAGATTTTAGCCACATGAGATGACCTAAACAGGATCCAAGAGCAAGTGAAAGCCAAAGGGCACACCTGAACTTCTAGAAACTATAATTTCCATGTTTAATATCCAATTGAAGTGCTCTTTCTCAAAAAATAGGTAACTTTTGGAAAGAACAATGCTACATCCATCTCTAAGGTTTGACTCATGTAACGATTGGTAACACACACATATGTTTGGTCTCGAAATGAGCAAGTTAAAATAAAAGTTTTTTTTTTAAAAAAATAAAGCAAGACTGACTATAACTCACAATATGGAAAGAAGTAAATGAAGTGAATTAAGGCAAATTGATGTAGAATTCAAAAACTAGCTTTAGGAGGACTTTAGGTTTTCTTCTTTTTTTTTTTATTGCCAATCCAAGTTCAGAGTCATGGGCACACATGGCCTTTATAGGCTCTATAATGCGACCGGCAATTAAATCTAGATTCATGTCTAGTTGGGAAATGAATTGAAACAATAAATCTCCTCAGAGATCTGCATTCTATTTAAATATCTTCTTCTCCTAGTATCTCAAATTGTGCTCATTTGCTAGCTCACATGTTATCAATGTACGCTGCAACTTTATTAGGTCTTTTTAGCTTTTCTTGCTGTCCGTTATTGGATTGAAAAGGAATTTCTCAAGTTGTGAGGGGATGATTCAATAAAATTGCTTAAGGAATTTGTATCAAAAGAAGAAAGATAATGATGACAACGAAAGAAATAGCATATGAATCATGTGAACTGCCATTTATTCAGAAGAATCTTTAGGGGTGTTGTGGACTACTTTCCTCCATAAGATGGTCTAAATAGGACCCAAGAGCGAGTGAGAGTCAGAGTGCACACCCAAACCTCTAGAAACTATAATTTCCATGTTTAATATCCCATTGGAGTGCTCTTTATTAAAAAAAAGGTAACTTTTGGAAAAACATGCTATATCCATCTTTAAGGTTCAACGCATATAAGGATCTGGAGCATACAATTAAGTTTGGTCTTGAAATGGACAAGTTAAATAAAGCTTTCTTTTCAAACAAGATTTTGACTACAACTTACAATATGGAAGGAATTATATAAACTGAATTATTGCAAATTGATGTAGAAGTCAAAAACTAGCTTTAGGAGGACTTTAGTCTTTTTTTTTTGAAAACTTACCTGTCAAAGTTCAAAGGCATGGTTACACATGGGCCATGTATGGGCTCTAAAATGCGTGTTCTAGGTAGGAAACGAATTGAGATTTCCAAAATCTACATTCTATTTAAATATCTTCCTCTCCTCGTATCTCAAATAATTGTGCTCGTTTGGTAGCTAAAATGTTATCAATGCACACTGCAACTTTATTTGGTCTTCTTTCAACTTTTTCTTGCCATCCGTCATTGGATGGAAAGGAATTACTCAAATTGTTAGGGGATGATTCAATAAAATTGTTTATAGGATTTGTACCAAAAGAAACATTGGTGACAAAGAAGAAAATAGCATATGATTCATGTGAACTGCCATTTGTTCCAAGAGAATCCTTAGACGTTCCGTGGACCACTTTGTCCACCTTGAGATAGTCTAAGATCCAAGATTTAGTAAAAGCCAAACTGCACATCTAATTTTGTAGACACTATAACTTCCATGCACAATTTTCGATTCAAGTGTTCTTTACCTTTTGAAAAAAAAGGATTACTTTTTGGAAGAACAATGCTACACCCATCTCAGACTTTGACGCACGTAGTAATTGGGAATATACAATCACGTTTGGTCTCAAAATAGGCAAATTAAATAAAAGTTTCTTTTTAAGCAAGATTTTGACCATAACTCACTATATGGGAAGAATTAGTTGAAATGCATTATGGTAAAATAATTGATGTAGATTAAAAAAAAATTAGCTCCAAGAGGATTTAGTTTTTTTTTTTAATGATTATTTTACTAGTCAAAGCTAGTTAATTTAGAAAGGTATAATCTCTTACAACTATAAGAAAATTCAATTAATTTATAAGGATGGAGCTTACTAATAAAATAACATGATTATAATCGATTATATCATGAAGTTAAGAAAATAAAATGAGACCTAAATTTGTAGTTTTGCTATTTCTGCTACACTTTTTGCAAGATGTAAACTGAGTGGCTTGAAGGTTTTTTTTTTTTCTTCTTTTAATTCTGATCACCATCATATCTCCAAAGCCAAGCTACTAGGGAAGGAGAACTTATGCAATCTGAATTATGCACATTAAAGCACAAATGAGCCAAGAATGGCCAAAGATAATGAGTTGAGTCAAATAAAAGGTTAAGAATGATCAGGATAACGACTCAAGAATGGATCAACATAATCATTAGTTAAGAGGACAAAAATTCAAGAAAACCCTTTCTCAAGTATGAGTGCATCAGTGTATAACCAGTTAGATACCAAGTTAACTTACTTCCATATTTTAAGAACTTAAATTATTAGAGAGTGGTTCAACAATATGTATCAGGATGTTTGCTAAGTCTTCGATAAGGATGTCCACAATATATCTCCTTATCTTTTATTTTTGCTCGAAGTCTTTTCCAAATTCTTATACTGTGTGCAGAATAACTTGCTAAGAGTTTATCAACTTGGAAGAGGGCTTTTGCCTCATATATTTTGTTTACTAATGACTATTTATTAGTGGGCACGGCTACTGTCAAAGATGTACCTATGCTAATCTTCATTTTGCAAGCATATTGTTCTCATTTTGGGTAGGCTGTGAATTATTCTAAATCCCGGGTGATATTTAATTAGTTCATCTACGCCTTCAGCCATGAAACGCCAAATATGTAGCCTTTTTAATATATCAGCACAAAGGGGAGCATGGTAATATTTACGGGTGCCTGTATCTGGTATGATTTATAAGTCTACTGATTTCAATTTCTTGGTGGACAAGGTGATGGCTAATATTATGAGCCAGAAATGGAAGGTTTTATCCCTTGCAGATAGAGCAACCTTGCTCCAATCTGTACTGTCATCTATTCCTTTGTGTTCTCTGTCATGTGTCTCCATTATCTTGGCTATCTTATCCAAACTTGAAAAAGAATTTAGGGCTTTTTTGTGGAGGCATTCTACTGATCATAAAGGTCTTCTTTGATGATTATTTGATTCTACTTTCACCGACCGACCGGATTTCCTATTATTATGTTTACAACCTCTCATGTGGTTTGCCAGGAGCTGTAACTACACGAAATGCATGAGACTGGCTCTCTATCACCCAGGTTGCTTTCCCAATATCTATTGCATGCATGGTTTTGTTAAATACATCTTTCACTAATTTTATATGGTGGATATTGAAGCTGTTGGATGAACAGGTGGTAATGGTTTATATTCTAAGATTGAGGACTTATCTGCAGTAACAAACCCAACTGGGATGGAAGATGCTGGCCATTAAGAGACTCGGATATGATTTTATTTTTGCAACATAATTATACTCATCCATCTCTCTACTATTTTGTCTATCCATGTTTCTTCAACTCAAGCAATTATGTGACCTGATTGGACAGTCAATGTCATAGATGATGTTTGTTATGTTTCAAAGGGAATGATGGATGGTTACCTCATGTGATACACAGATGTATGGGATGCCAAGGCTTCACCTGAATATTCAGAAAAATATCCAGGCTATATTAATAAATGCTGCTAATATGCTAATCTACTTTTCAGGTCAGGGGCTGTAGCATGTGTCAGTGCTGAGAGACTATGTTTCAGGGCCGACATCAGCCAAATGGTTATTCAAACACTTGCTAAAACTTTACATGCATCCAGCTTAATTCGATTCTCTTTGATTTATGGCTCATGTACTGATTATTATATTGTTCGGCTATCTATACACTCAGTAGGCATAAAGGACTGTTATTGTGGAATCTTTGCACCTCAGCTCTCATACTTCTACCCGCATCTGAATGGGCTATCCACAACACTTCAGAGTTTTGGTGCTCGCTTTTTCTTCGCTAGCTGTAAATATGTTGGAATTCTAAGTTGGTATCTAGTTGTAAGATTATTAATCCTTGTGATGTAACCTTACACTTCATTTGTTATGTTTAATAATAATAATAATAATAATAATAATAAATAAATAAATAAATAAAATGAACAACAACAACATTGTATCCGGTCCTAATAATTAATGCAGGGTTTAAGGTTTAAAAAATTGAAACGGGACAGTGAGAGCAGTACCGGCATCGGTGAACTGGTACGTGTTGCGGTCCTGCACCATATGTACTGTACTCGATATTGTAACATTTTCTTTTTACAAAAAGAGCTTTCAAAAGACCGAGTTCATGCTGACGTGGTTTCTCAGGTATGCTTGGTGAACCCACGCCACGAGTGTTGAGCATAGAAGTCAGAACCTCAAGCAATGTGCGTGCATAAGTAATTGCTCATGGAAAACCTTACATACTAGAACAAGCTTCTTCACATGATATGTGAATGAATGATGTAGGATTCGAAACTATATATAAACTTAAATTTGAAGTTATTTCAGATTAGTCCAGGCTGAACTAGATCCAGATCTGATAGAATCCACGGCTAGAACTTATTACTTCCGAGAGTTGGGCACAGGCTATTAGCCCTTAAAGGTTCAGTATAGTTGTACTTTGAATTGTTTCGTGGCCATCCAAAAGTCATTGTCCGGTATATGAGTGCTTTAATAACAAACAAGATTGCATGCAGAAAGCTTCAAAGCTAGCAAAGTTGCTCTCTTACTTGCTTGTCGTATATGTATAGGTTTAAGGTGAAGATATTGCTTGAATCATATTTGCTTGATGAGGGGAACAGATGAAATTTCTTTGGATGGATGTAAAGGCGACAGTCAGGGCTGAAGAAATTTTTTATTACTAATTGTCCATCCTAAAGCGATAAAACTTTATTCAAAATAATCCAAGCAAGATGGCTAATTATGGTCCACGGGTTATATATTCTCTGATAGCTGGAGATGTATATAATGACATTGTCATTTGAATCATTTGTTATTCTATGACAACATTTGAAAACACCAAGAAATAAAGTGATTACAATTTCTACCAAGTAAGCTATGAGACCCTTGTTATGTGCATTCAATAATTCTCTTGTCATGTGACGGGAACTGATCGACGGAGCTCATGACCAGGATTTGTTGCCAAACACAAGGATTGGCTGGTCATAAAACTGCAAATTGGTAATTAATAGGCTCAAAGAATATTTTATAGTTGCATAATAGGACTTGCAACGTTTTTTTATTCTAATACGTTGTTTTCGTTGAGATTCAAGAAGATTTCTAGAAGTACTCGTAGAAATAAAGATGAAGCATGAAGCACTGGTTCCTGGAAGCTGCCCTCATTAGTTGGGTATAGTTAGTGGCATAGTTTAATTAAGAATTGTATATCTAATGAGAGCTAGCTAACGTAGATAAATAATATTAGATAAATAATATTAGAAAAGATTTTGCTACGGTGCTCCAAAGGATCAATAACTTAG
>KE508840.1:10302-31065 GCA_000441515.1 Elaeis oleifera | reverse complement strand
ATCCCCACCCTCCGGCCACCGCAGTCCATCTGTGGGAACAAACCCACCCCCCCATCCTCCACCACCCGACGCCCCTCTGCCCCACACCACTCCTGCTAGCCCATGGTCCCCCGGCCCTCACAAACCCCCCTCCGCCTCCCCCAGCCCTCATGAAACCCCCTCCTCTGGCCCCGATGTGACCCACCCCCGCCAAACACCCCCTCCCTCTCCTTCCTCCCTGCCTGGGCACCTACCCCCTTGCCCCTTCCTTCCCTGCAGAGCCAAAAAAAAAACTGTTTACCTTAAAAGTCGACGGCGACAGCGACGATGGCAGCGTCGGTGGCGACAGCGACGACGGCAGCATCAACAGCATCAGAGGGGGGCACTTGCCAACGAGGAAGCCCAAGAGGGTTTTGGCGGGTGAGAGGGAAGGAGAGAAAACAGAGCCGGGAGGGTGGGAGAGAGAGTCGGGAGGGCTTCGCGAGAACCAAGAAAGTGATCTGAGATTTTTATAGGATTTTTAGCAACGTAATTATTAGTGACAAAAAATTTATGTCGCTACAAATCATTATTAGCAACAAAAATAAATTTCCATCGCTAATAATTCCTGCCAAATTTTTTTTTCTGAAATTTTTTTCTCTAAAAAATTTAATCAAAAATTTTTTCAAAAAAACTAATTTATGATGAAATAAAATATATGTCACTAATAACTATTATTACTGATAAAATAAAATTTTCATCGCTAATAATTTTTACAAAAAAAAAATTTCTCTAAAAATTTTTTACCCTAAAAAAATTTAACAAAAAATTCTCAAAAAAATTTGCAATGATAATTCTAATTATTTGCAACTCTTATTTTCTATCACAAATAATGTACTATTTATTTTTAAAAAAAATTAACTTTTTGTAGATTATTTGTGACTAAAATATTGCATCGCAAATAAGTAATATTTATGATGTAAAATTCTTTTGCATCACAAATATTAAATTATTTGCAATGCAAATTTTTCATCTTAAATTATTTATTTTTAAAAATTTTTGATTTTTTATCTATTAGTTTCAATGAATATATTTTATCATAAATAATTTATTATTTACGATATAACTAAAATTTTTATCGTAACTAATAAATTATTTATGATGAAAAATATTTTATATCGTAAAATTATATATTCTTGTAGTATAATTTTTTATTTTTTCTGAATATGATATAATTTTAGAATTTAAAATCTATCTTCACCATTCATTATCTGAATAATTATCGTTGGAGTATCGTCATAAAAGACTATCTCGATCCGATAATCCTAGCTATGCCGATCAATAAATTTAATTTCGATGGTTGCGAACGATCGCATGATAATCTGATAGATAGAGACTACCGATGGGTTCAAAATTTGTAATGATGATTTTGATGATATTTTAATATACTATCAAAATTTCACTTCAATTAGACATCATTATCATGGACAATTTAGCACGGGATGATTTGAGCCGTTAAATAAAAATTAGTGATCCAAAGACTAAATGGTGTTCGATTATAATGTAATCTTTTTAGATCAATGATCTTTGCTACAACTTTGATCATTTGTATGGTGATGATTGTAAAATTCAAACCACACATATATAAATCATTCAAAATTTTATGTCTCTTGATAATCATTCTTAAAATTCTGAAGTAATTATACTTGTGCTTTTGTAAGATCTACTTAACGTCTATTGCTATCAGATATAGGTTTTCTGAACTTTAGGCAAAGTTATAATGTCATCAAAAAAATTGTCGACATTAGTGGCCTTTCAACACAAAAGCATGATATCCAATATATAAGCAACATGAAGTTATGCGCAATGTTCCCCATAATTACCAACACTCTCAATTTAAGATGTTGAAAGATACTATAATAGGTCAATATTGGAATTTTCCGTGAAGTCCTATTTTCTTGTTGATGGTGGCTTATGTTATAGGATCAATGAACTAATAAGGATTGGCTAACCTGAGACAATTTTAACATGGAGGTACTTATAATTGAACAATATATTTGTTACCCAAAGTTCGGATAGATAATTCTAAACATCTTACTTACACAGCAATGAAAGATTAGAATAAGATCGAAACAAGAATAAAATTGGTAGATATTAAATAGCTCATGACATTGTTGGGTGGAACAAGGAAAGGATAAGGGAATGGGTCTTGTTCCCTCCGCAGATTTTTAGTGGGTACAACAAAGACAGACAATCACATGCTTAAGGGCAAGGCCATCTTAGCGAGTGCTGGGCCCTCTGGGCTTCAACTCTATGTAGTTGAGTAGGTACAAGAAGCTCCAGATCGTTTCTTGAGCAGACAGATCCTCCAAGATGAGTTGTTAATATTGCTGGATGTCTCTCGTATCACACTTTGATATTGGATCTTTTCTTTCCTTATACTTTATTTGCTTTATATAAGTAGTCAATACAAAACTCAATTTTCATCCAAAAGTAATGCAATCACCTTTGATTGTTTCTGCACTCCATATGATTCTTTTTTTTGAGCATATTGTCAGCACTAATTGCATGAAGGTGTTCTCTAGTGTATCACAGAAACCAACAACCTTTTCATAAAGAAAAGAGTCATCTCTCCAAGCAAAAAGATCTAATCTCTCCCACATTCCTAACATTAGCAAAGAACTGCAGGACATACATATAACATAACAAACAGAAATCACATAGGAAGGCTGAAAATATTTCACCAAACATGCAAACTTAGTAGATGTATGAAAGGAGTAATGCATTACCCAAACCAATCAAAAACTAAAGAGGAAGAAGCATGTGTTTTGAAATAACACATCAGATAAAATGAACATACAGATCAAAAATAATACCTATCTCTTCTTTGGCTCATAGCTAGCAAGATAGATATAAAGCGGTGCTCCAAAAGAGCAGGAAGGATTGCTTCAACATAGTCAAAATTTCTTTTCATTTGCTACAGTCAACTTTAAATGGCTCTTTTGATGCAATTTTCTTCAGCAACTCTTTAATGACTTCTATGTAACCTCTTGTTTGCTGAATAAAGTAGTCTACATCAAACATATCTACAAAGCCACTGATAGAAACTTCCAATCAACACCAATTTGTATGAATCATGATTCAAAGATATATCCAATTTTTTAGTTGTTTTATTACTATACCTCAATTCATTCCAATAAGCAGCAACCTCAAATTTGGGCAAAACTGAAGTGGTATTCAGAAGCCAAGCCATCCCAATGCCATCAAATAACGATAATTGCCACAAAAGTTTAGATTTTTATTCATTATAAAGCACAAGAAAAGCCAAAATTAAAGAGAGGAACAAAAACCTTGCTTACTCGCATCACGTCTCATCTGGTTGTAGCCACCATAGCAGTCCACCCGAATGAAGCCATTGCTCCCCACCGGCAAAGCTGTAGCTTCAACAAAAACCAATGGAAATCTTCTGCAATGAAGCTAGTTAAGATAAATTAGTAGTTAAAAAAAAAGACAAACACAAACAGATCCCAACAAGATCATAAACAAATGACCAAGATCCTGCAAACCCTAGCATTAACGGTATGCAAAAGGTCATGTTGGGGCTTCTACCGACCAACTAAACCTCCAATTTTCCATCAGTCACAAGGCTTCCAACCGGTCACTAATGTATCTTAAAAGTAACTGCGAGCACACGGTATGCAAAGTAACACATCCAGTGAGTACGGATCTATCCCACGAGAAATCGGATGTTTTTATATTTGTGTTAGATTGTTGTTCAGACGAGTTTTGACAAAAAGACGATGATTTATATTAAAATTAAAATGTAGAAAAGAAATAAATGTAAAAAGGCAATATCCAGAAATCTATAATTTTTGAATCCACCGGACCCTTGATTTAGGCATCTACTTGGTTGGTTCTCTTTTATATTCAACTTTTCTTTTTAGTACATGACACAATCAAGCATGGACTATGAATAGCTAGGAAACAATAGCCTATTAGATTCGTTCCCATACACTGATTAAACTATATACCTTTTCTTCTACTAGAATAAGCATAGATCATGAAAGGACTTAACCTAACCATGATCTATCAAATCTTTGTTGCACAAAGGAAAGGGTGATGGTGATTCTCTACTTTAGCCACCTATCTTTGATCATTGCCTCAAGCATGGGCTATGAAGGGATTTAACTCAACTATAACCCATCAAAATTGAACAAGAGAGGAAAAAAATTGAGATTCATGGAAGGGGAGATCTCTTTAAGAAAATAAAAACTATGCACGTAGATATCAAAATCAAAAAGGTTCTAGTGTTGAAAGTAATTACAAAAAATAAACTATCCTAATGCTGAAATTAAATATTACAGAATTTAACTCACATAAAAGAAAGAAGATTTATTGCTGGAATATTAAAACCTTGATTACAATAAATTTCCAATTCTTAAGCTATTAAAAAGACTTAAAGTTGGATTCAAAATTGAAAATAAAATAAAATAAAGAAATCACCTAAAGTAGGACCTTCTCTCACAGCCTTCCTCTGCAGAGCTTTCTCTTTTTCTGATTCCCGCACCTCTCTCTAGCTAACTCTCCTTCTCGTGTATTGAAAGGATGGAAAAAAGTGGGAACAAGATGGCTAAAAAATCTAAAAGATTGATATTTCGTCTGCCACGCGGGTCTCTACAAGAATTATGGTATGGAGAAAAAGAGATATCCCTAAGGTAGAGGTATAGAGGTCCTTTTCTAGATGTTAGGAAGGAGGAGATTTTTATGTTTTTTTTGACGTGGGACTAATTATGTGAATAAGGGCCTAAAGAGATGGATGGATGAGATTTAAGAGTAAGGAGGATAAGGCAAGAGAGAAGAGCTACTATTCAATCTTAATTTTTTTTTTTTTCTTTCTGTATTCGCATCCTTTTTGGGTCATCGCAGCTAGCGTGCCATTTTTTAGAACCACGTCCGCATGTTCCTCTTGCCAGGCACCCATTCACCAAAGCCTAGCCGCGAGCCAACGCCCCTCTTAAAAGAGAATCTCAAAAAGAAATATACTTCTTCCAATAATGCCATGTATACCCTCTTCTTTTGCTCCCAGCGTGCATTCAGCATTCAATCCCGCACCCAGTGCTTTTTTCCCTCTCAGAAATTTCCAAAACAATCTGTCATCTTTTACTAAACCTACGTGAGTCCTCCTTTTTGTGCCCAGTGCCCAAGCCTGATGCTGCTTTCTAGAAACTGCGTGAGCTCCCAACAAGCATTCACATTCATGCGCGCACGCCCAGAGCTCTTCCAGCACCTATCCTTGCGTACAGCCCATGGGCCGCATAGCTTTAGCCTATTAATCCAAAAGCCTGCTTTTAGATGCGCATGACACATCTCTTAATTCTTAATTTGAGTTTGAGTTGCTGATTAATCCATAATTTTAAATAATTAAAAAAATATTAATTTAATAATATAAATAATTATCAAAATTTTAATATTTTTATGTTATATTACTGTACTTATCACAATCTCCAACTTGAACTTTACTCAACTTCTAGTAAAAGAAATATCGATATCCAATATTGGCTTCTTTCAACATGAGTGTTCCTTTAAATAATTTTAGAAATAAATAATATTCATCTAAAAAATTATCAAAGCATATTATTGAAATATTAGGGCTATCCGATAGAATGGTTGAGTAAAGAATATGTTGGGGCAAATCAACTGACCCCTGACTCCGACTCTACAACGACCGACTCCGTCTTTATAACGGCCGACTCTGACTCTACGACAGCCGACTCCGACTCTATGACCGAATACCGACTGAATGTATTTCACCAACTCCAACTCTACATCGATCGACTGAATATATCGCACCTACTTACAATCGATTAATCAACCTACAGTCGACAACTATTGATCAACAAGCAAACGACTTGATCAACCTCCGACCTAAGACCATAGACATATTAGAATTACTAGCCGATGGTCACTCGGACATTCTACCGACATCTCAATATTACCGACATATAATCGACCAATCTGCTCAACATACTGTAACCGTTATAAATGGTTATCGACTACGTGTCACGCCAATTAGTGAGAATTAACAACCTACTAACTCCACAATTATGGTCCGATAATTTAGCACTATAAAAAGCGGGATCACGTGCTCGACGGTTACATCAGAATCATCTATAAAAGAAGGTAAGTGAACAGCACCGGTAAGATACTTCTGGCCAGAGCTCTGCTACTCTTGATATTCAAATCTACTACTGTTCACCAATTTTTCTCTGACTTAAGCATCGAAGTGTCCCGCCGAATACAACTCCGGTCTGTGAGGATACTATTTTGCAGGTGCTCATCACCAGCGACAGGCGACAGAGAGTTGGCCGCAACAGATTGGCGTACCAAATAGGGAGAAAATCATACTCAATCATATCGAAAATCAGAGCCCAACATTCGACGGCAACCGGTTCGATGAGGCACTCTTCCCGTCGGGAAGAGGTTCCTCCCCCTCCTCTAGTAGCAGAGCCCAGTTCCTCACGTCCCATGATCACTATGGATGTCCAGATCGCTGCACTTGTGCAGCAGATGAACGTCTTGACGGAGGCAATCAAAAGTCTTCAATAGCAATAAATCCAGCAGCAGCAGCCACCAACGGAGCAACTAGTGGCACAGTCGGTGTCGTCCAAGCACAGCCGCCACCATCTATGGCGATCATCTTCTCCTTCTTCGGAGCGACTGTCTCGGCTTTCTCATCGAGACGAGCAACGGCATCTCTGGCACTCTCGTCATGCCACCTATCGCTCGCGGCATTCCCCCTCTCCTTCCCATCTCAACAGTAGGAAGGAAAACGGCTGCGAATGCCTTCTCTTCTCCTTCAAGCTCATCGGGAGATTCTACCCTGGGAGTTTCCCAACAACAGTGATTCGATGATTATGAACGCAAGTTTCAGAAATCAACCGTCAACTCTCCCAGCTTCAAGTGGAAGGTCGGAAGTCCTTCGACTACGACTTCCATACCGCCCATCCTCTCTCTCAGCACATCTTGGATGAGCCAATTCCATCTCAGTTCAAGATGCTGCAAGTGGAGCCATACGACGGCTCCACAGATCCGATCGACCACCTTGAGAGCTACAAGGCTCTCATGATGATTCAGGGGGCAACCGACGTTCTCTTATGCATTGGCTTCCCGGCAACTCTTCAGAAAGCTACTCGGGCCTGATATTTCGGGCTTCAGTCGGAAAGCATTGATTCCTTTGAGCAGCTCGAACATTCCTTCGTGGCTCACTTCAGCACTAGCCGAAGGCCGCCATGAATTTCTGACAGTCTCTTCTCAATCAAATAGGGAGAGACTGAGACATTAAGAGATTTTGTGGCTCATTTTAATGCGGTCATACTTGAGGTCTGGGATCTCAACGAAGACATGGCTATATCGACCATGAAAAGAGGTCTGAAGGGATCTCGATTTATATATTCTTTGGATAAAATTCTCCCTCGAACTTATGCTGAACTTCTCGAACGTGCGTACAAATATATTCATGCAGACGAAGCTGCTTCTGACCGACGCCAAATAGAAGGCAAAAGTTAGAAAAAAATAGAAGAAAGGTGGAGCTCTGGTCGAATCAAGTCGACTGCCCTCTGATAAGCGAGCTTCATCTCAACGATAGAGTCTAAAGCTGAATTATGGTCCAAAACTGAACTATGACAGGTATGACTCTTATACTCCACTCTTTGCTCCCTGTGCGCAGATACTCTTAGAGATCGAAGGAGCAGAATACCTATGGCACCCCTACCAATGAAAACGCTATCGAGGAACCATGATCGAAGGAAGTACTGTCAGTTCCATCGTGATCACGGTCACGATACTGAACAATACATCCAGCTCAGGGACGAGATAGAAGCCCTAATCCGATGAAGCTACCTCAAAAAATTTCGAAATGATCAACCGACTTAACCTCCTGCTGATCGACAATCTCAGCCACAACCTGAGGAGATTATCAACAATCAGCCGACTGCAGGAGCCATTAATATGATCTCTAGATGACCAAACTAGGGGGGCCAACTTTCGAAAAAAGTCGGCAAAAAAGCGACAATTTGATGATGTAATAACTTTTTCGAAAGAAGATATTCGGAGGATTCAAACTCCTCATAATGATGTTGTCATTGTTTCGACAACAACTAGCTAATAAAGGCTCGACGAATGTTTTATTCTACTTGACTTTCTCCTAAATGCGACTACTGGGTGAATTCAATATACTGCATCACCCATGTCCGTCAATAAAATATTGAATTTCAGAATCACTAAATTCAGCCAACTATTAAGTGATGGACGGTCAATTCCTATCGACATCAATATTTTGATTTTCACTATAAAAACTGACATACAGAATATATTTCGACTTTTACTGTAAAAATCAGAAGATCGACTTTATCTCGGCACTGACTATATTTAGGCTTTCACCGTAAAAGTCAGAGAATCGACTTTATCTCGATATAGAATATATTTCGGCTTTTACTGTAAAAGCCAAACTATCGACTGTGTCTCGGTGCAGAACATATCTCGATTTTTCATTATAAAAACCGACTTCAACTATACTTTGGCTTTCACTGTAAAAGCCATAATACCGACTATGCCTCGGTACCAAACATATTTCGGCTTTCCACTGTAAAAGTCGATTATGCCGATGTAGTCTTAACTAAGCAGAATGCTATGCCAATACGACCAAGGTCACATTGGAATCATACCGACTCGACTACGATCGGTCGAAGGATATTCGGTTTGCCACCGATTATCAAATAACCTGACGTCCCATCAACATGACAGTTTAATGATAGTTCTGCAACCATCGAAATGATAAAACAGCTGACTCTCGTACTCCAAAGAGACTAACAGTTAAGTCAGGGCTCGAATCGACACATGATGACTCCCTTCGTTCAACGTAACAGACCACGTGATGATATTCACATCGGATCACCTTGGACTTGGGAGTGGGGGGCAACTGTTGGGGTAAATCAACCGACCTCCAACTCTGACTCTACAACGGCCGACTCTGTCTCTATAACGGCCGACTCTGACTCTACGATGACCGACTCTGACTCTATGACCGAATACCGATTGAATGTATTTCACTGACTCCGACTCTACATCGGCCGACTGAACATATCGCACCTGCTCACAATCGGTTGACCGACCTACAGTTGGTAACTATCGATCAACAAGCAAACGACTTGATCAACCTCCGACCTAAGACTATCGACACATCAGAGTCACTAACCGATGATCACTCAGACGTTCTACCGATATCTCAATATTACCGACATATAGTCGGCCAATCTGCTTAATATACTATAACCGTTATGAACGATTATCGACTACGTGTCATACCAATTAGTGAAAATTAATAACCCACTAACTCTATAATTATGGTTCGATAATTTAGCACCATAAAAAGTGAGACCATTGCTCGACAGTTACATCAGAATCATCTATAAAAGGAGAGTAAGTGAACAGCACCGATAAGATACTTCTGACCAGAGCTCTGTTACTCTCGATACTCAAATCTACTACTATTCACCAATTCTCTCTCTGACTTAAACATCAGAGGATCTCCACCAGACACAACTCTGATCTATGAGGATGCTGTTTTACAGGTGCTCATCACCGGCGACAAGCGACAGAGAGTTGGCCGCAATAGAACATAAAAATTTTCAAAGCTTTTCTTGACCCACTCCTTCCTTTATCCTTGGATCATCTAACTCTAAGATGGGTTAGTGGTTTACATTCTCACATCCATTCCTTCATTATTTTTTATAAAATACAGTTTGTGCAATGCCTTAACCACTTAAGCTTTCTATTTAATCCTTGTAGCGAGTGTTAGGCCACTAACTCCCAAACTAGTTGGCTTTAGGGCATTAGGCATAAAATACTCCTCAGGCTTACTAACTCGAGTCAAACAGGCTACGGATTAAGACTTGGCTGTATAATAATTTTTTTTTCACATTGTCCACTTTTTGATGCGAATATCATTATTTACTTAGGCAATGTGACTAGATTACTAAATGGAAAATCAATATTCAATTTTTTTAAAAATTATTATTATTATTATTTTAATAATATATAGAAAAAACTGTATGCATCAACATATCTCACTTATATCCATAAGAGATCGACTCTTTTTAGATATTAATAGGAAAGATTAGAAATACTCAAAAATTAATTTTATTCTAGACTCAACCCTCTATTAAATTTATTTATTAATATGCAGTCCCTCGATACTCCACAACTTATCTAAAGTGGAAATCAAATGCTGCTAAAATGTCTAATATTACTCAAGTCTGAAGCATAGTCAGGTATATGAGTGTCAATACATTTATAAGTTCAAAGGTTCAAAGTAAAGTTCAAAGTTTATCCCTTACCTCTTAACTCATTCTACATTGTCCTTAATAGAACAAGAAAAAAAAAGATGCAATAGTTAAAAGTAATAGAAAGAATACACCTAATTCGATGTGTTCTTAGTTCAATAGGGTCTTCAAATATCCTTGAGGATGCATATTTAGCTCCCCCCCACTTATTCAACATAATCCTCACTAAAGTAAGACCTAAATAAACTGAAAAGAGAAATTAAAATGTAAGGATCTGGGTTGCCTCTCAATAAGCACTAAATTTAACATCTTCAGTCAGACTTTTATTAAAACTACTCTTAAGAAATTGAATTACCTCCCAATAAGCGTTAAATTTAATATCTTCTGCCAGACGCTATGAGGGAGTCTTTCCTATAACTAACTTGAGTACGTCCCTCAGGATTTCAAAATGATAGGGTCAATCAGGAGATCTTGTCATCATGACAATAAACATCTATGAAATGCTCTACGACTTGGCCCAGACCAAAAGAGTATCCTAGGCAAGCATGCTATATCAGGGTCTAAAATTATTATAGTTTTATGATAACCAGGAAGAAATTGTGTTTGTTGGGCCGAGATCGGGGTGGTGGTTTAGAATTACTTCAACTATAGCCTGATCTATCCCAATTTCTGTCTCGGGTATGATATGTCTTGGCATAATTCCTTCCTGATCTAAAATCTGATATTTTTTCAAATTAACATCAAATATGTCTCCATACATCATTTTAGTGCTGCAGATAAATTTTGGTGGCAGTTCTCGAAAATAGTGCCAAATACAAAAAAATAATCATAAAATCTTAAAATTGTTATCCCTCATATCAGTAATATCCCATCTGATAGCTTCTTTATGTGCTTTTAGAACGCCTACAAGTTGGACTTCCTAGTTAGAGATCACTAGTAGAATGTCAGTGGGGGAAGTGGCTTCAGTTCTAATGTAGTTGGTGATTCTAACAAGGGAGCTATTGGAGAGCTAGGTGGTAGCTTATATTTTTCAATCTAAAGTGAGGTGGTTTTGGAGTAGGACATACCTACTTTTGTGATATATCTATATACATCACAATCGTCCACCCCAAAATGAGCCAGATAGGGACTTAATGAATTCTGAGGAAGAATTGTAGGTGTAGCTTTCTCTATTGTGTTATTCATTTATGATTTTTGAAAAGTCTCAATTAATTCTATCATTTCATCAATTTGTCCTCTCTTCCCGTTAAAAGGAATAGATGATTCTAAGGCACTTGGGAATGGGACCATAGGTAGATAGGATGATGATGGAATTGATTTGTCCCACTATTTTGATTCTTCCTTAAATGTTTCTATCTTAGTCGAATTATCTGTATTGATCTTTTGGATTGTGCAGGGTTATTCTATGACAATTTCATTCTTGAAAGTCATAATCAATTATTCAGAAAAAGTTATAGGGACATTAAATTTTTAATCAGGTATTGTCCCTCAAGATCACTCTCAAGCTGGCTAAGCAACTCTCTTGCATTGATGAGTGAAGAATCTGATGGCTGAGTTCTAGCCTATTTAATACTTACTGAAATCTCTCTTCAAAAGCTAGGTCATAGTTAGTTGGAGAAGGTTGATATTGTGGGTAGGGCATATCGCAATAAGGTGCGTTTACGAATATAGATCCTTGTGTCATCAGGGTAACCACTAGTTGTGATTTCTATGAAAATTTAATTGAGCTCCCCGATTTGAATTATAGGCATTGAAGTATGGGTCATTTCCTGATCTATAGGTCATTTGGGTTTGATCTTAATGAATAACTTAAAAAATTGGTGTGCAACTGGGTATTCACTCACAAAGTGAGTGGGGCTGGAACATATTGCACAAACTTTTAAACAAAAGAAAGATGGAGAGGAAGAGTGTCTGATAGCTGTTAGATGATCTAATCTATAGGACAGCTCATCCAATCTACTATCGAGATCCATCTTGGATTGTTCTGATTATTCAGATATGCAATTAAAGGTTCTAGATCAGAACAATCCTCTTCGAATTATTTATTATTTATTCATTTAAGAATGAGAAGAGGGATAAGGAGAGAGAATTCTGAAGATAAGAGCATAGAAGATCCTAGATCCAAGAGATGGATGTGAAGAATATATTATTTTATTATTAATTACATATAAGTGTCATACAAAAATAAATTCTAACTAGGGTTTAGCCAGATCTAGACAACTCCTAACTGTCAAGATTGCCTTCGAGCACTCCAAGTTCAAAATCAACCAACCAAATTGATCAGGTAAATGCAAGATTGGTGGGAGACTTTCCATACTTTCGCAACCGATTTAATTAAGTAACCACCATTCTTCAAGACTGAGTCTCTGAACCATTTTTCTAGATATCAATTAGTTAGTCAAATCAAATCCAGTCCAATCTTTCGGTTCTCTTGTCCTATTGAGCTCGAATTTTTTAAGACTAATATCTAATTGATTTTAAATTAAAAGCTTGGGTCAATGCAATATGAAGGGTAGTAATTTGTGGACTAAGAAAGGATGATCAAATCTCCATCTTATCTTAGTTAATGGGTTGTGTCCTTAAGATATTTTATGAATATGCAATGCAAACAAAGCAGGATGTTCAAGCACAAGTGAAAATTTTAATTTTTAATTTATTTTTCTATAATAGTTAAGTATTATGATATATTAGTATCTTTTTTTCTTTTAAATTTGTATTTAAAGAAATAGAGAAAGAAAATTTGAATTAGATTCAAATATTAAAAACTTGATGTAAAGTAAGATAAAGAAGATAGATGAGAAATACTAAAATTAAAAGCACGAAAATAAAATTTAGACACAAATTAAAAGTATGCTAATTCTCTGACAACGGCACCAAAAATTTGATGCATTTTAAAATAACCACAAGTGCATGGTGTACAAAATAGCATATCCAACGAGTACGAATCAATCCCATAAGGAATTAGATGTTTTTATATTTGTATTAGATTGTTGCTCAGGTGAGCTTTGACAAGAAAGTGATGATTTATAATAAAATTAAAGATGCAAAAAAAAATAAATGTAGAAAGACAATATCTAGAAATCTAGAATTTTTGAACCCACTAGATCTTTGATTTAGATATCTACTTGATTGGTTTCTCTTTTATACTAAACCTCCTTTTAGTACATGACCCAATCAAGCATAGGCTATAAATAGCTAGAAAACAATAGCCTATTAAGTTCGTTCCCATACACTAATTAAACTACATACCTTTTCTTGTATTAGAACAAGCATAGATCATAAAAGACTTAACCTAACTATGGTCTATCAAACTCTTGTTGCATAAAGGAAAGGGTGATGATAATTCTCTACTTTAGCCATCTAACTTTGATCATTGTCTCAAGCATGGACTATGAAGGGATTTAACTCAACCATAACCCATCAAGATTGATCAAGAGAGGAAGAAAAATTGAGATTCATGAAAAGAGAGATCTCTTTAAGAAATAAAATCATACACATATATATCAAAATCAAAAAGATTCTAGTGCTGAAAAATAATTATAAAAATAAAAAATTATAAAAAAATAAAACTATCCTAATGCTGAAATTAAATATTACAGAATTTAATTCGTATAAAGAAAAAAATTATTATTGAATATTAAAACTTTGATTACAAATAAACTTCCAACTCCTAAGCCATTAAAGAGACTTAGAATTGGATTCAAACTGAAAATAAAATAAAATAAAAATAAAGAAATCACCTAAACTAAGATCCCCTCTCACATTCTTCCTTTGAAGAGCTTTCTCTCCTTCTGATTCTCGCGCCTCCCTCTGGCTAACTCTTTTTCTCGTATATTGGAATGATGGAAGAAGGTGAGAACAAAGTGACTGAAGAATCTAAAAATAAATATTTTCACCTGCCACGTAGGTCTCTACAAAACTATGGTGTGGAGAGAGATATCCCGATAGATATAGAGGTCTTATTTTCACCTCTCTCTGGCTAACTCTCCTTCTCGTATATTGGAAGGATGGAAGAAGGTGTGACTGAAGAATCTAAAAATAAATATTTCACCTGCCACGTAGGTCTCTATTATGGTGTGGAGAGAGATATCCCTAGAGATATAGAGGTGTTATTATAGGTGTTAGAAGGGAGGTGGTTTTTGTATTTTTTGATGTAGGACTAATGATGTGAATAAAGGTCTAAAGACATGAATGGATGTGATTTAAGAATAAGAGAAGATAAAACAAGAGAGAAAAGCTACCGCTCAATCTAAATTTTTATTCTTTAAAAATTTTAAAATAATTTTTTTTCCACCTTCGCGTCGTTTTGGTCATCCAGGTTCGTTTTTTTCAGAAACCGCATCCGCATTTTCCTCTTACCGCGCACACCCACTCACCAAAGCCCAACCGCAAGCCAATGCCCTTCTTAAATGAAAATCCCAAAAAGAAACAAATTTTTCCAATAATGCCGTGTATACCCTCTTCTTTTGCTCCCAGTGCTTTTTTTCCTCTAAGGAATTTCAAACAATCCTTCATCTTTACTAAACCCACGTTAGTCCTCCTTTTTGTGCCAAGCGCCCAACCCTGATACCGCTTTCCAGAAATCGTGTGAGCTCCTATCACGCATTCACATTCGTGCACGCACGCCTAGAGCTCTTCCAGCGCCTGTCCTTGGCATCCAGCCCATGGGCCACATAGCTTCAGCCCATTAATCCAAAAGCCTACTTTCAGATGCGCATGACACATCACTTAATCTTTGATTTGAGTTTGAGTTGCTAATTGATCCATAATTTTTGAAACAATCATAAAAATATTAATTTAATAATATAAATAATTATCAAAATTTAATATTTTTATGTTACATTATTGTACTTATCAACCGTCGTGTTTTAGATTTTTGATTGCTCCCGTAAAAAGGACTTGATTGCAATGGAGATTAGGAGAAGAAGGCAGAAAAAAAAGAAAAAGAGGAGAGAGAAGAGATCTATACGTACTTGAAGGAGATGCAAGTGGAGAAGGGGTTGGAGGGGGAGAAGAAGACTGCTGCGAGGAGGAAGGGAAGGAGGAAGGAGGAAGAGGCGGCAATAAAGTAGTCTAATGGGGTTTTCCATAAGCTAGATAGCATAGCACCGCAACTGCCGAAAGTTATATGGGATTCTAGTGTAGAAAAAAGGGAAGGGAAATTAGGACGATGACAAAGAACTAGAGAACAACAAGATCTGAAGCTCATTAAATAGATAGAATGGGATCTAGATTCTAGAGCAAATCAAAGATGGAGATTTTTTTGACAAACATGTTTGATCCCTTTTCCTGAGCGGCTCTAGAACAATTTTTTCTTTCTTTAACAAAAATTTATGTAGCACCTGACTTCTCTTATCATTCGTATAAAAAAGTCTTATCATTTAAATAACAATAATTTAGTTGACTGTCATACAGTTAATAAGCACCATGCCTCGTATTTTTCCATTAGTTTTCTGTTATTATGCTTATTATCATCATTATTACTAGATAAAATGGTCTAAATCAATTATTAATGTTTTTTAAAATTCTATTTGAATAATAGTTATACAGATACTCAAATAATAGAGATATACTGTCTCACTGATCAAAAGCAAGATTTTAAAACCTGATCAAGAAATTGAATTGTTGAACTATCAATGAATAGGCTTACAATTCAGATAGATCTTATTTACGTCTCATCTCAACAATTTAGCTAGTGTCCGAGAACAAACGTCACATGAATCAAATTTGATAGAAATGGGACAAACAAGAGTCCCATGACTTTTGTTGGTTGGATAGAGTTCGGTTAAATATGAATCACAAGTCAAAGAAGTGAGGCCCAATCATGATCTGGATAGGTAAGTCGAATGATTGAGGTTTGACTATAGATAATCTTGACATGTTAGTTCAAGTCATAAGCCGAAGGGAATGGATCATGATCTAGTTTGTGATTATGTCATAAATGGTAAAGATAAATTGTTAAATCATTGAGGATCGTGGCGGTGCAGGAAGTTACGGAGATCAACCATTGTATTATAGTTATTTGGTATATTATTATACATATTAGATTACATTATGTATGATAGATTCTTCAACCATCAATTCAATAAATTTATCTTTATTTATTCTCCCATTTATCCTCAAAGGACTTTTTAGATCAAGTTTAGTTACCTTGAACCTTCAAGAATTTTTAAAATCAATGAATACTATAAATTTACTATAACTCTGTTGCAAAATCTAAAGCAAAGAAACAAGATAATATAAAAAAGGTTTCTTTGATTTAGAAAAGGATCTTTTGCTCTCGTTACAAAATTTCTTTTATACCTTCGCATCTTTTCATTCAGTTACATGCAATGGTTAGTTATTTCTTACTTATCCACTTGGTTGTCTCTAACCGATTATATATTCAAACTTGCAATAAGTGGATTTCTTCCATCCAAATCTATCATTGAACCTCGAAACTATCCAATTTATTTGTTAGGTGCACTTATCATATAATTAATTCAATCTAGTTGGCCCATTGGCCCATATAGGCATGCAAATATATAGGATGTAAGTGATGTCATTGACTTTTATTCCTGCTGAAATGCAATATGAGGATAGTGTTCAGACTATTTACTTCGGTAGTATCTTATGGTCAAGATACCAAATTAAACCCAATCTTTTACCAAGATAAGAATGAAATCCTACTTATATAACTACATTCCAATCATTCTCTTTTCCAATATCACTAGAATAATATCATTTTCTTAGGACTCTGCAACTTGGGCCATTAATTAATCAAGAGTTGATCAATTTAAATAGCTGAACTCTAATTAGCACCTCTTCTGTTATGATAATGACAATTTTTGCCATTTAAATCCTGGTTAAATTAGTCTTCCTTTTCTCATCCCACTAAGGTTATTTAATATCTTCCGCCATTTGGTGCAATTTTCTTAGATACCTTCTTTGATCAAATATAAGTAACCTATATGATACTCATAGCTCGAAGTAATCTATGATTCTTTGTACTCAACCATCCTCCTGGCCCCATTATAAAATATCGCATATTACTTCTTTTAACTTCATCTTTCAGTTGAAGCTCTCTTCCTCGAGTATTCATCCTTCATCTTAACCATGAAGCCAACTTCATCTTCTTCCCTATCCGAGGTTAAAAGATTGGAAGAATGAAAGAAAATCTTGAATCTTCAAAATTCTTTCCTCTATTAACCCTCAGATATTTATCTCCGATCCTTCAAATTTTATGATTTGGGGCCATCTTTGAATCAAATGTTCCATCCTTGTTTTCTTCAACCTTTCTTTTTCATTATAAAGAGACTTTTTATACCAGTGGTCTAGTTTTAGGACCATGGTATAGGACAAAGTACTAACTTATATCAACCTTAGCTCACCACTTTTCTTCTTAGGACCAGTGGCTTGATCACATTTCCATCCTTAAAGAATCAACCGGGATAGGAATGGATTCTACAATATTATTAATTTTAAAATTTTGATAGCAAAAAAATTGTTTGCTTCTCTTAACTATGATGTGCTTCTGGTCTCCTACAAAAGTCTTTATTTTAATCATGGCATGTCAATCCCAACACTGTTTAACCTAAGTTTCTTTTTAACCTTCAACCGATAGGTGAAGGTTTCTCTACCATATTTGAAGTTTTCATTCCTATGGATAACTTCGGCCTCTACCTAGGTAGATCTGCTAGTTATACTTCTTATATAGATTTCATGGTAATTATAGTGGCTCCATTATCCACCAAGATTTAGTAGTCTTTTTATCTTGTGTGGGTTTGTAAACATTTACTTCACTGTAAATTAGTGAAAGTGGTGAAAGCTCATTTACATCTTCCCGTTGCATTAGTCGAAGATCAACCAATCTCTCTTGGTCCTATCATCCTTTGATCTTTATTCTGAGGTGTTAAAGAATTTTAGTCTGGATCCACTAGTTGTGGGGACCTTTGTGTTTCCAAATATGTCTTTATGCCTATTTTTTAAAGTTCCATCCTTCCAAAATCAAATCCTTTTCTTCTCCTCCTATCGACCTCGAACATTCTTAGTTAAAAACCCATTTGTATATATTTTTGAATACTTTCGCAATTTATATGAAGGGTTTGTTCAGTGAACCAACTCGTTTTTCTTGCTCGATGAACCAACTCATTTTCTTTCCATTCCTTCATACTCCTTGGCTCATACTTCCTTCCACCATCATGTCCCAGGCAAAGGGTAAAATAGTAGAGCCTCTATGATAGTCATTTTTAATACCCAATGATTTATATGTTTATTCAGTAATTGGGCTATTTAGGAACAACAAATGTCCACTAGAATATTACTCTTCTATCTCAGTTACATGTCAGTTTGGCCTAGCATTAACCATTTGATTGGATCATCCGTATAGGATAAGAAAAAAAACTTCAGATATTTGCTATCTTCCCCTTTGAATGAGATCTCATTCTAGCTATGGTTCCATTAAATATCTTACAGCTAGATATCCTCTTTTTCCGATTTGGTTCCTCTACCACTACGAACTCCAGTTAGATTCAGGCATGATACACTTTTATTTATTGGGAGAACCCCAAGTCTTATTCAATGGAACTACTTAATTAAATTATATGATCCCAAGCCAGCCATTTTAAGAGAATTGCTCTCTTGTTGGAAATCTCATTGGACAATGATTCGCTAAGAACAAGCAACCATCATCGTTGCATAGATTACTTAAGGTAAATCGATTCCTCCTTCAGTGCCACCATCTAAAACTCAACTTTGCATGTAGGGTATAGATAATGTAGTAGCCACCTTCCCCATAAATTAAGGTACTATTTGGAAGCCTTGCAAATCAATTAAGAAATGCCAGATTAAGTGTAACACTCCGATTCAAGAATATGGAGATTAAAAAAATTGCATCAATATTTATCATTCATTTATATATATGGCATAGCATTTTGATCATGATATACTTGAGCATTTGGATATTAATTGATTAGTATTAATAAAAATAATTTAGTTATTAATTAAGAAGAAAATTCATAGCTTATATGAAATTAAAGATGCAAAAAAATCAATCAGAGTTAAATTGGATTGAAATGAACAAGTAATTAGAGATGAAATTGGAGTATTAAATCAGATGAAAATTTTATAAATTAATATATTAGTGGCAGTGTGTGGTGAACCGACTCAAGATTCAGATGAGTCGACTCATTTACAGCTGAATAGCAAAAACAAAGTGGGTCCCAAATGTCTTAAAAGTTTGATTTTTTTAAAAGTGACCCTTAAGGGATTACTCAGCAACTAGTTATATAAAGAAAAGGTTGAAAATTTCTTCCAGCAACACCTTAGCATATGCATTAATGGTTGGTTTTTATGAGGATGACATATGGCAAGCAGTCTCCTTTATTTATTTTCCTTCCAGCTTATCCACTAGTTCTTTCTTGTAGCTAATTTTATTCCTCTGTAAATCAGAAAGGATAGAGAGAGAGAGAGGAGCTAGAGAAGGATAGATTCTCAGTTAGAAATTGAAGAAAATTCAACAAGAAGAGATGGCTTAAATTAAATGAAAAAGATTGCTGAAATTGTTGGCAGCTAAAAAAAAAGGAACATGTGCTAATTTCAACAGAATTTTGATCAGTTGAGATAAGAATTTTAATTTCTAAACTAGATTTAAATTAAATTTTAAATAATCATTATCAGATTTGATGTGTTGATGAGTTAAATTATGAGTTCAAACTTGAATTAGAAAGTGAATTGCTGCTGTCAGAATTTTAATAAAATTAGTTTGAGTAATTTTCACAAATAAGTTGTTAGATGAGCTAAATTTAAGTTGAATTTTTAATGACAATTATAAGGCTTGATGTTATGATGAATTGAAATATAAATCATGAATTTAAATGAAAGAATCAGTGCTACTGCTTGTTTTATCAAAAGCTATTTGAACTGTTTTCAGCAATTAAGTAGGAATTGGTGTTGGTTGAGCTTAGAACAACTTATGAAGACAGAATATAGCTGAATTATTAAAAATTGTAAAGTTTATGATGAAGTTTAGTTAATCCTAAGTAGAGCAAAAACAATAGAATAAAGTTAGAGCTAGAAGAATTAATGTTGCTACGGGTTTTATTGAAATTAGTTTGAATTGTTTTAACAATTAGATGAAGATCTAATAGCTGAATTTGGGATAGATGATGAAAGTAAAAAAATAGTCAATTTGCTGAAAATTCTTGCATTATATTGAACTAAACTAAACCTAAGCAGGGCAAAACAAGATGTAGCAAATGTAAGAACTAAAAAAGCTAAAGATTAAGCATAACAAAGCAAAGCATGTAGTCTCATACTCTCATATCATGTTACTATGGCATTAATCAGTGTGTATCAACTCTACAGGAGAAGGAAGCTTTTGAAGGGTGTTTTGGATAAGTCAAGCATCAAACTAGTATTGTAGCCAGCTTGAGGTGGAGATGAGTGGGTTTTCTATCTAATTATAGTGTTTTCCTTATGATATTTA
>KE508837.1:38588-54356 GCA_000441515.1 Elaeis oleifera | reverse complement strand
CCTCCCTTCATACTTTCACATCCAAAAATATGTCAAAAAAATATGAGACACCCCTTCTCATATTTTTTTATAGTAAATTAGTTTTCTAGCTAATCTTGTACAAAAAATCTTTTCAAAATATTATACATATAAGGATAAAAAAATTTATTGGCATGGAGAGGTTGATCTGGATGAGAATAGATTCTCTTGATAAAGAATATTTAAAATCTAATTTTAGAACCTTTCTTTTATCAAAATCAAATTAAATTTGGATGTGAGATAGACAAGAAAAAAACTCTTTTATCTAAAAAAATCTCACACAAAATAATTTTGTGTGTAGAGATATATGACGTGCAAACTGGGTTAGCACAGGGAGAATAGTCCTATTCCAATAAGGACTCTAATTTTTTTATTTAAATTCAAACTAAATCACATCTGGTTTATCCCAAATAAAATATATGAAATTTAATTAATTAGGTTCATAAATTTTAATCAAATTCTAATCAAATTAAGAATTGATTGAATCAAAGTCCTGATCAAATCAGAGATAATTCTCCCTTAGCGATTAGATCTTCTTATAACCTAATCAGGTCAAACCTAATTGAATTAAATTCAATTAGATTTTATTTAATCCTTTTTGCTCAATCAAATTAAACTAATCAGTAATTTAATTACTAATTAATTCTTCATTAATTCACTAACACTCGATGAATTAATTTATTACAACTTTTGTATAAGATTAACCATCAATCAAATGATGATTAAGTCCTTGAACGATTCTCAATCATTGATCAGCCACATGATCAGTCAGAAAATTTTTTTGAGTGTGATCCCATAGGTTCAAACCTAAGTCGATAGCACAGAAACACCTTCTTGACCCAATCGATGTAACCATCTAGCAATGATGACTCAACATCCGGATAGATCAAATGATGGCAAAGCAATATTCAAGAACCTATTGACGTATGGTTACCGTATAATTCATCCCTTTGACCCTAATACTCGAGGATAATCTAGGATTTAACTATCAATCCTAGATAAGTCATCCATATTGTATTTCGATCTTTTTCAAATCCATCATATGGATTACCCGAGCCCAAGTTCTGTTAAATTGAATACATTGATGCATATCTCCTACTAATTTAGAGGGGTCAATCCCATCTTGACTCACGTACCGACTTGACAAGTACTTGACTATACTCAAAAATCTTTCATTACTGAATTAAAAACTCAGTTAGTCCTACACCAAAATACAGTGAGTTGCTTGCAAGTCATCGTGGTGATCTTAGATCGGAGGGACACTTATACCTATACCCTTCGCGAGCTACCCTTGACAGCAGAGTGCTCTGCAGTTGGTCATGTTTAGTGATGATGTACTCTTACATCTTATCTGTATGTCATACCAGTATCTCCATACCATTTGGTTACGAGGACAATCAACGCATATGACACACAATGACCTATACTTAATATCGCTATCATCCTAGTAATAGTGTATCGTTTGATCGCGAACCAATTTAAGGACTGTATGATAAATCTTCTTTTATCGATCAAAGTAGTCTTAAGGACTTCATCACAACATAGGAGTTCGTTAGAAGATGTATTCTTGTGATAAAAAATATCAAATAACTTTTATTATTTATCAATTCATATATATTTATAATTAGCACAATCATCAAATGATTGACTTTAGGATACAATTTCCAACACTCGAGCCTTCCTTCACTTGTCCTTATATTGGAATAAAGTAATGAGGAAGCTGCAGAAAGTCACAGACAGGCCAATGAATGTCATAATCGCATTGGAGAAGTCCTATGGTAAAAACTATCTTATCTTATAACTTTCTGCTCGACTATTATGAGCTTTTGTTGGCTGCAATGACATCTTCTTACGTCTCCATGACATCTTGAGCCTCCATTTACTCCTTGGCATGATGGAAAGTAATGATGAAGCCACAGGAAGTCATAGGCGGCAAACCAGATGTCATAATGGGCAATAGGATGCCATATAATGAAGCCAGAGGAAGTCATAAATGGGCAAGAGGATGTCATAACGGCTATCTGAAAGTCGTATAGCAAAGCAACTAGGAAAATCGAAGCTTTACTCTGCTTTCTTGTGACATCTCGATCGACATTTATGACCTCCTCCTGGTAGGAAGTCATACAAAAATCATGGAGGCATCCTCGATCGGTTTCATCTATGGTTTCAATGACTGTAAGCGCGCCTACAATGGATGGTCCCGAAGTTCGACCTGTCGCACCTTCAACCAGAGAACAAAGATGAAAAGGTCGGGGCCTTTTCTTCGGATGAAGATTAGTTCTCTATCCTTTTGTATTTCCTTTGTTGCCTCCTTATCCAAAAATACTATGTAGTAAATTTCAAGTGAATGAAAACTTTACTTTTGTTGTATTTCCTTTATGGTAAACTCATAACATAAAATTAGAAGTCATAACAGTCAAGCAGAAGGTCATAAGATGCAGAGGAAGCCTTATAGGATGAGACAGATTTTGTTGTATGACCTTTCGAGCACTATTGTGACATCCAATTGACCGTCTATGACTTTCTGCAGCTTCCTCATAACTTTCTATCATGATGAAGAGTGAAGGCAGGCTTAGGATGTCATGTAGACGTCAGAAGATATCATCGCAGCCAACGGGAGGTCATAACAATCAAGCAAGAGATAATAGGATAAGACAGGCTTTGTTTATGATATTCCGTGCGCTGTTCTGACATCCGGTTAGCCACTTATGACTTTCTGCAGTTTCGTTATGACTTTTCATCATAGCAGAGAGTGAAGAAAGGCTCAAGATGTTAAGCAGACATAACAGGATGCCGTTCTAGCCAACAAGAAGTCATAATAGTCGAGCAGGAAGTCATAGGATGACAACTATTGGCTTTGATGCCGCTTGCTGCTTTGCTATATGACTTCCGGAGCGTGGTTATGACATCCGATTTTCTATAAATGACTTCCTACGGCTTCATCATTACTTCCCATCATGGTGAGGAGTCGAAGAGGGCTCAAGATGTCATGTAGACGTGATAGGACATCGTCGTAGCCAGTGAAAGGTCATAACAGTCGAGCACGAAGTCACAAAAATGTAGAGGAAAGCTTCAATGCTGCTTGCTGCTTTGCCATATGACTTCTCGAACGTTGTTATGACATCCGATTGCCTGTCTATGACTTTCTATGCTTTCATGATTGCTTCCAATTGTAACAACAAGTTGAACGAGTTTCACGAGGTCATAAAATAAACAGAATGTCAGAACAGCAAGTAGGAGGCCGTAAATATTCATGGAGAGGTCATAGAATGCAGCAGAACACTTCCATGCTACTTCCCGACCATGTTTATATCTTTACAATAGCATGTTAGCGACTGAGAACGTCATCATATTTACTTTCCATTGCAATAATCTGAAGAAAAAAATAAATGTTTAGCCTACCTGATGGGCTCAAATGTTGTCTCGTCGAAGACAACAGGTTAGCGCTAGCAACAATCTTGGACGTACAATGCTCACTGCAGGAGAGTCCTTAGAGTAGGAGAGCATGCCGAGAAAGACGAGAGAGAATAGAAGCAGAGGTAATAGTGAGGCATGAGAAAATAAAGGCATTGGGCATTTTGGAGGAAAGGATATTTGGTCACTTCAAAATTTCAAAAAGTTGACAAGATATGGCATTTACTGCACGTGACGTGCCGCCCAATGACAAGATGGGCATTTAGCGCCGGAGTTAGACCACGAGATGGTGGTTACCGTCTATGTGGGCGCTCCTTTTCCTGTACTATGTGGACCAATCAGCTACCTCGATGTGCTCCACGTCATCCTTGCTGCACCGCATGCGGTGTACAAAGAATGACTTATGTAAGTTTGACGCATTGTTAAATTGGGCTGAACTTGGCCCATATAGCCTTTACAACCAGGTGAAATTCTTTGTGCATCGCCTACGGTGCACAAAATCTGACTAGAGTTTCTAGATTTTTTTCTCACTAGGTTATAACCCCATATGGTGCATGGAATTTTTCTTAATAATATTTAATTTATTTATTTATGTTATTATATCTTTTTTCAGCTCATTCGTGAGGGTTGGTGGAAAGAGATATTAGGAAGGTTTTGATTTGGATTTAGTAATGATACAACCCTTTGACGGTCTATACAGAAATACTATAGATTTTAATACTGTATTTATATAGCTTATATTTTTCAGAAATCAAGAGCCGTCACTAAAATTTATTATCAAATGATCTGACAAGCAATAGGCAGAATCGCTCCATGCAATCTTAATAAATAAAAAAATACGGCTGTTACTTATCCCTTTAAAAAAAAATCACTGTCATGTATAAATTAAATATTAAAAATATATATAGGCGATATGTAACTTTCTTATTAATACATTCACTGACAACTCTTACTATCCATGTTGAAATGATTTCTTCTCTGACACTTTTTTTTTTTGGTAAAGTTCTTTTGAGACACCTTTGGAACCATAGGCAGAGTGCTCCTGATGCACATGCCACTGATGTTCCCTCCTCCACCAGAGATGGAAACGGAGATCGATCCATCGTCCTCCATCCGCAGCTAGTGGAAGGTTGGATTGGAGAACGCCACCGCAACCACCATCATCGTCCCTATCGCCATAGCGGCCCTACTACCATCCCCATGACAATCTGCCCCTACGGCCCACCAAAGAAATCGATAGGCTCGTAGCGGTGGAGGTTGAGGACAGCATCCAGGCGTAGCAGAGTTGGGGCACACATTCCTTCCTAAAGAAGAAGTACTTTCAGCCAGGGCTAACGTCAAAGGAGGCATTGGTGAGGATCTAACAGGTGACGGAGAGACTGCGGACTATAAGGTGAGTCGCAGAAGCGATGGCTACCCACCTCGATCTTCACCGCTGTCCCTCTTCTCTCTTTTCTCCCTCCATCCTCCCCCTCCCCCTCCCCCTCCTCTAAATCCCTCACCCTCGTGTTTTCCCTCTTCCTTCTCCCCATCCGCCTCTGCATCCACCTCGTCCTCCGCCACCTTTGCCGCTTAACGTTCCATTTCATTGTCGTTTTCATTCTCTCCTCTGTCGTCGATCAAGAACTCCCCCAAAGGTGCCTCCTCCTCCCCTTTCAACGGAGATACGCCCAGATGGCAGATGGAGATGCGCGTGGTTGCTTTATTTAATATATATATAATTTATAAGACGGACATTCAGGTCTTGTAACATCCGTATGAACCCTTCTATGCGGAGCAATGCATCGCCGTCCTGTTACGATTCTACGTTGTCGCGACTTCCAAAAAAATATTCAGCATAATAATTTCTATGAGGAGATCCCGTACGGCTAGATTCGTCCACACAAGCCTGTGGGCGAGGAGATCGGAAGACCGACACGTACCAGTCAAATGGTACGACAGAACAGCCAGAAGATCGTATTTCCTCTCTATTTAAAGTTTCAAGTAGCAGTCCCTAGAATAAAATTTATTATGCTTTGGTTCTTTCACACGTCCCATCCCACTGTTTGGCTGCGCGCGCGCGCTCTCTCTCTTACTCTCCTCTCGGCATCTTCTCTACCGAAGCCTCATCTGCCCATTCTCCGGCCGACGGACGACAGCGGGAGGTGGGGACTCCGACGGCGACTCCCGACCTGTCAGCGAGGCTAGCCGGCGTCCGTTGAGAACCGTTTTCGGTTCCCTCCGACGACTTCTCTCCTCCTATTTGCTCTCCCCCTCTTTCTCCTAGATCGAGCTACACATAGATTTCGGTTTTTCTTTTCTTGGTCAAGAATTCCCGATCTTTGATCTGTTTTGGACTTGTCTCCCTTCTTCCTCTCTCTCTGTTGCTATCCAAATGTAAAACAGGGAAAGAGGGAGCGCAGCGCCAAGAGAACAAAAAGAAGGAAGAAGGATTGCGAACAAAATGCCTTTTAAATGTATTGGATCTCCGATCGTCTCCGTTTTAGTACAAATGTTTGATTTTTTATTGTATTTTGTTTGGCTGTGGTTCTTGTTCTTGAATGGGTGAGGTGTAAGCCCTGATTTGAAATCGAGTGTCTTGAAGAGACGGGGAGTAGAGTTGGGTGGTGGAAGAAGGGTTGGTAGCGATCCGAGAGAGAAAAGATGGTGTTGGATCTCAATGTGGCGTCGCCTGGCGAGTCCTCTTCTAGCGGGGAGGAGAAGGTCCTCATGGAAGAAGGCTCTGGCGGCTGGCCGATGGAGGAGTCGGGGAACTCGAATTCCTCCGTCCTCAATGTCGACGCATGCAGCAACGCTTGTGACGATGACTCCTGCTCCACCCCTTTGCTGCCCACGACGTAGGCGGCGGCTTCAACTTTGGCATCCTCAAGAGCTGCCGGGCGGCAGATGGGGAGGAAGAACTGGAAGAAGACTTGGAGGAAGAAGATGGGGCATCAGTGGAGGCAGGCTTTGTCACGAGGCAGCTCTTCCCTCCGGTGGTGGCGGTTCAGGAAAGCGTCCAGCCTTCAGTGATGGTTCTTCATCGGCGCCGGCAATGCCTCGAGGGATGGAGCTCAGCTTCCTGCAGTGTAATGCGGCTGGCTCGACAGAGGCCAAGGCTTGCAGCAAAGCAGCAGGCGAAGAAGACCAGGAGGGGGCCGAGGTCTCGGAGCTCTCAGTACCGGGAGTCACCTTCTACCGGAGGACGGGCAGATGGGAGTCTCACATATGGTTAGCAAATTCTTTCACCGATCTCTGGTTCAATTTATTGCTTGTAATCTGATGGGCTTGTGCTTTATTTGAGCAGGGATTGCGGCAAACAGGTCTATTTGGGTAAGGTCATTTTGGCTAGTCATTTGATTTGATGTCAGGAAATATGTTGACGCTATATTCTTTCTTTCTTTCTTTCTTTTTTCAATGTCTCTCTTTGGATGGGAAATTTAGGAGGTTTCGACACTGCTCATGCTGCTGCAAGGTATGATTAGTTATTCATCGTAATTTGCTGATTTTGTGTATCAAGTTTTGGCTATTTGTATTTTGTGTAGAGAATTACATTGGATCTGGGTTTTGGATTGCAGGGCATATGATCGGGCTGCAATCAAGTTTCGTGGGGTTGATGCTGACATCAATTTCAATCTCAGTGACTATGAAGAGGATTTGAAACAGGTAATTGCTGATACAGAATATACATGAATTAAACTAGTTTGTCTGATATTGGTTTGGTTGGATAACTATACAATTCATATATTGTGGATGCTTTCCATTTCAGATGAGGAACCTGACCAAAGAAGAATTTGTGCACATACTTCGTCGTCAAAGCACTGGATTCGCTCGGGGAGCTCAAAGTACCGAGGAGTGACGCTTCACAAGTGTGGTCGCTGGGAAGCTCGCATGGGGCAGTTCCTCGGCAAGAAGTAAGATATTCTCTCATTATGTATTGTTCTTTTCGAGTGTGTCTTAAACTAGGTTAGGCTCTTCTCTTCCGGTACATATCTAGGGTGTCTTGGTCATTCTAAGCTATGTTCACATTGTCAAATTTGGGTTTGTTTTGCGAAGGGAAAAAATTCGTGACCTTTAAAAAAAAAGAAAAAAAAACTACAGGAACTCGCTGGACATTAAAAAGTGGAGGAGTTGAGAAACAATCAAATGACAATGAAGCTGTCTTAAATGAAAAGAGAAAATTCGGAGAATTTCAAAATAATCAGCAAAATATTTGGAAAAAATCATAAATTATTTACAAAAGTTGCTGCAAATTATATAATAATTGTGTGGGAAGTGCAGTATTAGGTGTCTGACTGGATAGCAGAAACCTTATCATCTCTTACTCATATTTTTCCACTAAAATATTACTTGGAAACCAGTCTTTACCAGTGTGAACTGAGAAAACCATGTATGCATGCAGGTACATATATCTCGGGCTATTTGACAGTGAAATAGAGGCTGCAAGGTCCTACTAAGCTCAAATTATCTCCTTGTTCGCAATGATTTTCTAAATTGAATCTCAACCTCATCATGGTTCTTAACTAACACATTTTTTCTTTGTACCTTTTCTCTTTCTTGTTTTTTAAGCTGGGATATCAGGGCCTATGACAAGGCTGCTATTAAATGTAATGGAATGGAAGCTGTCACAAATTTTGAACCAAGTACCTATAATGGGGAGATACGTCCTGAGCCTGATGATGAAGGTATTATCCACCAAACTGTAATTTCCACCAATATCTACATTAGAATAAGTGTACTCTATGACTTTTGCATGAACTTTAAGTAATGGTTTGTGTCAAACTGATCTTTTGTCAGTTGAAGCTGCTGGCAACAATGTTGATTTAGATTTGAGACTTTCTCAACCTAATGTCCATAGTCATAAGAAGATTAATAACTCGATGGATATCCAACTCAGTTGCAGCTCCTTTGAAGCTTCGGATGCCAGGAATTTTAGGGTAACAAATCTTTACCTTCAGAACTTTGTATGTGTGCTTATGATTTTAACCTTCAGAAATTGTTATGAGTACACATCAGGAGAGTCCATTATTATTAATGTTTTCCTGAGGTAGTATTTATCTTATTGGTCCTGTTACTTTTTTCAGTGTTGTAACATCACTTAACTTGCACATGCTATTTCTTTACCATTAACATATTAACCAGCTTTTATTTCTTAGAGGTCTCGCAGTAAAAAGTGTTTAGTCTTGATTTCTGTTGAATAAACAAAATTTATGTCTGCATTTGGATGCTGAAGATATTGAAATCAAATGGCGATTTAAAGTGAAATGAAGAAAGAATAATGTAAACTTGGGAAACTCCACTGGGTTTAAGTTTCCAATCACTCACTTTTGCCTGATTTCTGAATTTTTATAAGACATCCAAGAACCAAACTGTCTGAAAATCACTTGATTTGTGTTTGATGGGAACTCACAAAAGCAAAATGATTTCCTGCGCATTGAAGCACCACCAGAGAACTTGATATTTATGACTAGTCCAATTATTCATGATCAATATTAAATTCCTGTTGTCACCATTTTGTGAATCCAGTCCTGTAATGATTTTTGTGCTTTTCCTCTCTTTGTACTCTGACACTGTTGATTGATTTATCTCATTTACAATTAGTTTGTGCATGCAAAGCTTATTATGTAAAATCAGTAATGCTCATAGCCTATGTTTTTTTTCTCTTGCTGGTTTAGGCTGACAATCCGACATCCCATTTGGCTCATCATCATCATTTGCCAATCGCACCTGAGCATCCTCATGCCTGGACTGCTCTATGCCCTGGTTTCTTTCCACATGTTGAGGTAAATTCCAAGAGCTCCTTTCTCACTGAAAATTCCTCATGCTAGTGGTTGAGATCCATTGTTGTCCTACCATTTGACCTAAATTCATTGAATGCTAACACTTCTTCTATTGCTTTAGCTTCCATAATGTTAAAGTCCAGAAGTAGCTATGTTTCTTCATGGTGGGGACAGGAATTGCCAAACACCATATTTCATTATTAAGGTGTCTGCATTTGAATTTTTTGTCGTATAAATCTTTTTGAGTTTGTGTTCCGGTATCATTATGTCATCCAAAAATCTCTGGTGTTTTATAAACTAGGCTGCTGCAAAGCAAGGGACACTTTTGGTTCATTATTTTCTCTATCATGGCTTGTCTTGATTGAATCATTTTACTACTCTCCGAGTTTCTGCCTGGAAAATATTATCTAGGCTAATTAAAGTCCGAGCAAAGCATCAGAATTTGATTTTGGCTCTTCAAGGCTACTTACAGGATTAGCAGAATTGATGAGCAAATGTGGGGCCTTGAAAGATATTGCATATAGCTGTTCCATCAATGTATCGTGGACCCCGATTGTTCCCATCAGTCCTGCTGTGGTGGCAATCCTTGGCATCTTTTTGTATTTGTTGCAGTTGAAACTTTGAATTTCATTTTGAGTCAGTCTTCTCTCATATATTTATACTATTCAGTCCCATTTCAATTCTACCGGATTATAATTATTAGACTGCTGTGGTTTAAGAATTATGTCAACCGGAGAGTGAATAATGGACTCCATTCTGTGACCAATCGATGCATCACTTCTTGCAGAATTTCCATTGCTTGCTGGTTCCGTGATTTGTTATTTTAGTTACCAGGCAGTTGTGTCAAATTTTATGGTGTTCTGATTGTTGGTATTTGAAATTAGGAAAGAGCCACAAAGGGGTGTGAGCTGGGTTTGTCCGCTGTCACCAACAGAGCATGGTCAATGCATGGCCCTACATTGCCTCTCTCTTCTGCAGCATCATCAGGATTCTCAACTACCGCCACTGTAGCAGTTGCCCATCATCCGTCGCCATCAGCCGCCCATCGTAATTCCCTCCATCAGCCGCCGTCGATTATTATTGTAGGAGCTGACTACAGCCAACAAGAGGGAGAAACAGCGGCGCAGATGAAATAATACTGGTTGGCTCTTGTTTACAAGGTTACTTGTAGCACCTAAACGTGCGTATACTATCTATATCTTTATGCATGACACTGCCAACGCGCATGAATATGGTTTGTTTGTGTTGGACTTTTGTTGCTCCTTGATTCGCTCTGTTGGACCATTGGCCTCGGCCAAGAAATAAAGCTTTCTGGCTCTAGGTGTGGGGTCAGGACTGTGAGTGAATGCTCCTGGGCGTTGAATGTAGCCCTTGGTCTCTCTTTCTTGCGTTCAATGTACTATGATATGAACCTATCATGGCTTGCGTATGAAAAAAAAGCCTATTCCTGCTCTTGACGGCTAGTGGCTTTAAAGGGTACGCTCCTGTCTTTCTCTGCCTCAGCTGCATGTTTTCTTATTCTTTTCTATTTCTCTTGCTTCTTATTGATTTCCAGCTGGGATTTGTCCGATTGGGAAAGTGTGGACAATGTGAGTGTAGTTGCTTTTCTTTTTTTAGGTCTTTTTTTTTGGGGGCCAATGGATGGCTTGCTGGACGCTTGACCCCTGTAACCTTTTCCCCAGGGGAACTAGCTTAGACCATTGAAATCCGGAAGGGAGCTCCGTGGTGTGGTCCTTCTTGTTGCTTCTTTCTTCTTTCGTTGCACTCGCCTGCCAAAGTTGGAACCATGATCAGTTAGGAAGTGCTAAAGGATGAATTCTTTAGTCTAGTGTGAGTGAATCGGGAGATGCCGAAATAATCGATGCCTGGCGCTTTACTGGAGCCAGAGGACCACGGGCTACAGCTCAGTTAACCGTCACCCGTCGGTTGGCCTGGTCCTACATATTTTCACGTGGGCGCGGGTAAGTAATTGAAGCTTGCTTGGTCTATTTGGGGATCGGTGTTTTGGTCCTGGTAGAGGTCTAATTATTGGGTCGATCCGATTCAGAAGATCGGTCCAATAGTTACTCGCCACGTTATTCTCTTATATTTAAATAATTTAAGGTCAAATGAGGATACACCGTGCATATGCTCCATTGTACATGGGGATTTGAATTAGTCCATTGGATTTGGTTCATGAAATTATAAGCTACATCATGCATACAATATGATAGTGCATCATATCAATCATAGATACTCTTGTGGGTCAATTGCCGAGACGGGTGTTTGATGAATGGAGATAAAAGGACTGTCATATGGTATACTGGTACAGGGGAAGTGCGGATGCAAGGTAGGGTGTTGGTTGATACATCTTGTCTGGGAGCTTTGAAGGAATGCATTTCTCTCAAATTCATTATTAATTAAGATTATTTATAAGTAGAAAAGAAGGTAAAGATTTAGGTTTTTGTGGCAATCAATAGATGTCTCTGAGCATAAGTTCTCCCACATCTTCTTAAAAGAAACCCCTCTTCTTCGAGTGGTCGAGTGCTGATCTTGTATGTCTCAAAATTTTCACAGCTCTAGATTGATGCGATGTGTAGGTTCTAGCACCTGCATCAATCTAGAATGTAGTGCAGGAATGTACTTTGGCACCGATAGATTATGATCCTAAAGTTTTATGTTTGTTAAGAGAGATGATGTCGCAAGGCTTCAGAGGATAGATGGCGAAGTCGTCCTCGATCGAGTTGAAGTATTTTTGAGTGCAGTTTGGTGAAGTTCATAAAAAATCTTATAAAAGAAGTCCTAGATCCAATGGGATATCCTCCGGATTAGGATCCTCCGATGATTAAATCAACCAGGATCTTGAGAATTAGTAGTAGAAATGGAAAGATTGGAAGACAAAAGAGAAGATTTTAAGAGAATAGAGTGAGGATTCTTGATCTTTCAATTCGGAAGCTGAAAGAAATTCAGCAGAGTCTCAGCACTGTAAGTTCGGACTTATCTTGTGGAGGGTATCCTGTCCCTCTTTACATAGAGGGGGCTCCCATAGACCGTTACGAGAGTTTTTTAGGCTCTTAGTTTGTTACAATAGAATGGCTAGCAGTATGGAGATCATAGGTTATTTATTCATATGGAGATTATCTGTAGTATGACTGAAAGACAGCTACTGCTGAACTGAATGTCAGCTGTAAGATAACCGTCTATATTTTAGGGTCACATTGGTCTTGAACCGGTGTGACTTACTGTAGATTGATAACCAGCTGAGCTGAGTATCGTGTTTCATCAAGAATTAACTTAAGTTAGATGAGATCGGCAAAATGACGAGCTGAAAATTAATATAGATTGGTATACAGCTGACTTGATTTGAAAGTATACATAATTTAAATAATCCTGATATTGCCATGTGGCTTGATGGTGAGATTAGTTTATATGTACCAATGCATGCTCCTCACTTTCTAAATCTGAAGTGAAAATTTTCATATTAGATGTGGAAAGTCAATTCAGGAGATCTCATCTGACTTATGTTATCAACATAAATATACCATACTACTAATGGTTGAGAATATTAATTTTTTAGCCATTCGAAGCGACATGCTGTTTGTTGGAAACGATCCGTCGGATTCAATAATTATGAGTGCTTAGAGAATCGGAAGCTCATAATTATTTGAACGGCTATGCCCAGATATGCGTGCACCATATATCACATTGCCATTGGTCATTTTAGTCATCATGCGAATTCAACCTGCATGGCTTAATCAGGGGGAGGTGCGTCGAATCAATTTTTTTCAGAGTCGACAGATTATTAACAAGTAGTGTTGATGTGACGATATAGCCAATTAATCCAAACCATCGATAAGTTCTATAAATAGGCTTGTACTCTGATTGAAAATCACTTTACTATTTTTCTTGTGTGGAAGTTCTGTTGAAATTTTTTCAGAGTTCTCTCAATACCACCGGAGCTGGAAGGGAGATTTTTTGGCATCGCCGGAGTTGGAGAAGAGATCATTGGAGTTAGGAGTTCCTTGAAAGCTCTCTCGGGACTTCTCTTTTGTCTGCTAGGTAGATTTCTTCATTCTTGACTTCTTTTTCATGCAACTCTAGAATTTTAGATCTTTCTAATCTCTATTTTCCTCTTTTGGATAGTTCTTTCTTTTTCTTTTATCTGCTTTCCTCTTTCCATTCACTTTGTTTTTTTTCACAAAATTCTTTTGATAATAGCGAGATGGGTCAGAATGATCGTATACTTCGGTTGACCCAATCGTTACTTGAATTTGAAGTGGAAACTTTACCTTGGACAATGGCCGAAGTCAGTAGTTCAGGTCGAAAGGATCTAAAATCTCTCATAAGGAGATTTTTAAATTACTTCGGTCCTAGTACCGAGCAATCTATCCTGTCCGATCTTGATCTTCAGGAACTTAAGAAAAATATTTTATTCTTGAAGAATTCCAACTGATAGCTCCAGATCAGGATGATCAGATCACTGAACTTTCAGAAGGTTACATTGCATTTTATGATGAGGCACTTCGGTCTAGACTTCGATTTTTTTACATCCCTTCTTCAGCAATATCTTAGACTTTTATAGGCTCCATCCGACCCAAGTCACCCCCAACGCCATCGGGATGATCATAGTATTCATCATTTGTTATAAATTTTTTGCCATAGAACTTAAGATCTCTCTTTTTAGGATGCTATTCGTCCTAAAGAATATTTTTATGAAAAAGATTGATGGTACTTTTTACCTCGATCTAAATATAAATTTGATCATACTCTCCCATCTTCTATACATAATTGAAAAAACTATTTTTTATTATTTCTTCTGATGTTCCATGAGATTTTAACTGCACCTGTCATAAGTCTGAATCAAATGAAACTTTAATAATGAAATATTACCTAGGGACGAGGAGACTTTTGTGGAACTCTGAATATAAAGGTACCTTTTGTATGATTTTTTTTGATTTTATTTTTAAATTAATTATTTTCATAATATTCAAGATACTTGATTCATAAAAACTTTCTAATTCTATAAAAATCTTAAATCTTTTATTCTTAATTTTATTTGTTAACCAACTTAGTTTTTTGATCCCTATAGACTCGACACCTGACTCTCACTACTTTACTTAATAGTTGCATCGAAGTTAATTTATCTTTGGTTGCTCGCGACAAGCGATCAACTTTTGACGCCGTTGCTGGAGATCATTAGCATAGTTGTTTCAATATAATAAAAATAAAAAAATCTCATAATACATATAGTGACATTAGAAATAAAAAATATTTATTTGGATATCTTGTTTATTGCATTACATTCTTATAATCAATCTTAAGAGCATAAATCCTAACACAAGATAAGGTGGAGATTTCATCATCCTTCCTTGGTCCACAAACAAGTTCTTTTCATTGTGCATAATCTTAATCCTAATAAAATTAATTAGACGTCAGTCCTAAGAAACTCGAGCTCAATAGGACAAGAAAATTGGAAGGTTGGATCAGATTTGACTTTGACTAATCAATTGATGTCTAGAAAAGTGGTTCAGAGACTTAGTCATGAAGAACGGTGGTTACTTAATTAGGTTCGTTATGAAAGCACGGAGAGCCTTCCACTAATCTTACATTTATCCGGCCAATTTGGTTGGTTGATTTTGAATTTATAGTTCCTGAAGGTGATCTTGGAACATTTAGAAGCTATCTAGGTCTAGGCTAAACCCTAGTTAGAATTTACTTTATAATTAAAAAATAAAATAAAAATAAAAAAATAATTCTTCTCATCTATCTCTTAGATTTAAGATTCTCTAGAACATCATTTCTAGAATTCTCCTTCTTTCTTTTCTACTAACAATTAAAAATTATAAAAAATAGCTGAAACTTTTCAACTCTCTTCGTGGAGGAGAGAATCTGGACGACTGGTTAGAACCGAGTTGAACCCTGCATCAAGTCCAGTAGATCTTAAGGACACTATGAGCGAAATCGATCAACCATAAGTCTTGAAGAATGTGTGTTATTCGATTGGGTCAGTCCAACTCTCATGTATCCGACTGCCACAAACCTGTTGGAATTTTTATGTCGGGGCATGCATGTATGTTTCAATTTTTTTTTCTAAACATCACAGCAGAATAGAAGATTAAAATATCTTTTAATCTACATCATGCATGTATAAAATATAAACCACTAGGATCTACTTCATATGCTGAAATTGAACATATGCTAAAATTGAATATGTGATTGAATCACATACATGTTTCGTAATTTCTTTCTTCAAATCTGGATCTGAAAGATAAGAGGCTCTCTCTTAATTACATAAGTGCCTGACCTCTATGGGTATCCACTCAGGATCAGCTTGAAACAGTCCTCTTTGGTATTAATTTTCTTCTCTAAGAAAAATTAGCCTGTAAATCTGAATGAAATCTGGATCGCGATTAACTCTTTGATCCTTTCTTTGATCTTCTTCTTTTCTTCTTCTTTTGCTTTTCTTCCCTAGATTATGAAGCAACTAGGGACTAAAAAACAGCAAGCAATAGGAGATGCCCAAACACCTTTGGGCATTGAAGATGGAGGATGCCCAAGGTATTGGCGTTGGATCTCCAAGGGAGAAGAGAAAGAGGGG
>KE508837.1:16417-27447 GCA_000441515.1 Elaeis oleifera | reverse complement strand
ATATATTTAATTAATTTTTATAAGATTTAAATTTAAATTTGATATTTTATAATCAGTATAAGATATATTTCGGATCTGATATGATGTATATGATGCATTAAATCTGATTAAATTAGATGAAGAACATGGTTGATGAGATTAAAGTCATGTTCATGACATAAAATATTTTGTCAAATTACATATTGATGTAATCCTATTTGAAATAAGATTTCAGATCTTATTAGCCCAATACTCAGATTGATGAGATCACCAGACCATCCGGTCATAAGAGATAGAAAGAATTAATCTTCCTCTCTTGTCCATTCGATGGGTTCTCTTATGACGTATAGGGGTGTCATTATGATCCGATTTTATGAAGAAGAAGAGCGAATAAATTTTTTTAAATTATTTAATCATAAATAAATTTAGATTAGATCTAAAGTGATTTATGACTCATTACAATAAATAAATTTAGATATAAAATTATTTTAAAATCTGAAAAGCATGTTACATTAGATGTAATTAGTAGTGATCTAAAAGTATTCATGATACATGTGATGTATGTATGAAGTTTAGGTCACACTTATGCATGTTTAATTGTTAAACATTGATATGAAAATTTATGTTCATGATATGAAATATATGGTATGCTTCACTTGAAATCTTAGTGTAATAGTTCTACAAATTGAAATACGCATTTTACATACTTAATTTAAAATTAAGTTTAAATGATCTAGATTTGAGAATTGAAGATTATTAAGACACCATATAAATCAATGGATAATGGGTTAGTATGAATCAGATCCTTCCATTGGATTAGACTTAGGATTAGAAATAAATATGGACTAATTAAAAAATTGGTTAAATCTAATCAAGAGTTGAATTAGATTAGATCAATTTTTTTGTAGATCAACCTCAATAGTTGAAGTTTGATCAAGTCCATATTTTTGACCTTACTAAATGGACCGTGATCATGGCTCAGTGATTGAGCCTGAATCTTCTGATGAACCAAATCGAAACTAATTAACCAGTTGGTGTCTCAGGTAAGTTTGGCAGTTTTGATCAAGTGGTTATTAATTGAGAGCTACTCACTTAGATGGCATCTACGGTAGGTTAATGGCATATCCCTCCCACTGATCTCATTTACCTGACAACATGATAGATTATGTTTTGATTAGATCACTAGTCGATTTGAGCTAACCCATGCCATTGAGGTAAATCAGTATGACTGATTCAGATGTCTTTAGACTAATTTGTGTCTAATCTTCTACATAACTTAGTGAAGTCAGTAGGAGGATTTACGACTTGCAGATCAATTTCTTTTCTTATTCTCAAATCAATAAAATCAAATCTTCTAAATTATTAGGTCTTTAAGATGATACAGTTATGGAGATAACTTATTCATAGCCTCCTATTAAGGTGCGTAATAATGAGTCTAATATTCCAAATAGGTATTGGAGGCACCACACACCTGGTGTCTATTGGGTATTGAAATTATCATTCATCATATGACTATCTTGTTGTGCCCTTCAGATCAATGCTCAGGTTGGCTGAGCCATACTCGGATTTGAACATTCGTTTGTTGGATGTGCTTGGTGTAGTCATATTAATGGTTGGACCTAATCAGGATTTTCAATGGAGGCGCCACACGCCTGTTGAAGAGATATCTAGGGTAAAATCTAATTGCTAAAAATTGTTTAAAGAATAATTGGTTATGAACCTACCTATAGTTGCACTAGGATTGATCGAGCCACACTCGAATCTGAATGAACTCTGTGCGGATTCTAGTACCCACTAAAGAATTAATGTAATTTCTCGAACTGGAGGTAAAGGCTACCAATTTATATAAAATAGTAGGAGAACTTTTAGATTAAAGTCCATATCTTTAAGATTAAAATAATTCATATACTAATAGTTTATTTTTTTTCAGCTATGGCCAACACACTATCGCTCCATTTGCTATTGGACAGCGATAAGCTTACCGGATCCAACTTCGATAGCTAGTATCGAAAGTTGAAGGTCGTTCTAAAATATGAGAGGATCCTGTATATAATTACGGATCCATCACCTGAAGAACCTACTGCCAATGCACCCCGTGCTACGAGACATACTTATTTGAAGTGGCTCAGTGACCGCACGATGATGCATTGTATTATGAGAGTAGCTATGAACGACGAATTTAGCCATAAGTTCGAGGATACGCAATCAGAGGATATGATTCAAATGTTGAATGAGTCCTTCAGCATCCCTAAGGATGCAAAGAGATACAAAATCTCTTGCACAGTGTTCAATGCCTGTATGCGAGAGGAGGCGTCAGTCACTGATTATGTATTGTATATGATCGAGCAGATTGAACACTTGAGCAAACTTGACTTTTCATTGCATGAACAGTTAGACAAGGATGCTATCTTCAATTTGCTACTAAAATTCTATCTATCCTTCTTGAGTCATTATAGAATGACCAAGCCTGTAGTAAACTATCATGGTTTGCTAGGATTACTGCAGACATTCAAGAAGGACCATCAGCTCCAGAAGGAGCCAGTGCATGCAGTGGAAGGTTCGTCTGTAGGTCATTAATCCTCTAAGAGAGGAAAGAAGAAGAAGGTGCAGAAGAAACGTGCCGACGATCCTAAATATGAGTAGAGTAAAAAGTCGAAAGTCGACAAGAGCCAGGCAGAATGCTTCTTTTGTAAGAAGTTGGATCATTGAAAAAAATTATCTAGCTTATATAGCTTCCCTTGATCCAAACAGGCTGAAGAACAAAAAAAACAAGCAATTGGTTGCTTCACAAGGTATTTATATGATAACTCCTTGTAATTTTTTTATTGTGATACTACTATCTGGATATTGGATACTAAAAGTTTGATTAATATTTGTAATTCATTGCAAGGATTGTAGGTCAGTAAAAAATTTAGAGAAGGCAAGCGGTTCCTGAATGTTAGAGATGGAAGCCTTGTTCTAGTTCTAGCATTAGAAACTATGCAGCTTGTTTTCGAGTCCAATAGTGTCATATTAGATAAGTATCATTATTGTCGTTCCTTTTGATGAATATCATTTCTATAAGTTTTTGGCTAAATGTGATTTCAAGTTTTTAATAAAGGATGATTTTTGTGATATTATTGTGAATGATACTACAATTATGCATGGATAATTAAATATAGCATATATATATTATCATAATCTGTTGGTGTAATGTACACATTGAACAATATCCTAAGATAGATAATGTCAGTGATTCCTACCTTTGGTATTATAGGCTAGGTTATATGAACAAGAACAGGATAGACAGATTAATCAAAGAGGATATTCTTAAAATTAATGATTGTAAATTATTATCGATCTGTGAATCCTGTCTACTTAATAAGATGACCAAGTTACCTTTTAAGAGAAAAATGAACGAGCCAGTGATATTCTAGGTCTAATACATAGTGATGTATGTGGATTCATGAACATAGTTGCCAGAGGAAGATACTATTACTTGATTATATATACAGATGATCTATCGAGATATGGGTATATCTATCTTATGAAATATAAATTCAAATCATTTGAAATGTTCAAACGATTCCATGGTGAAGTAGAAAATAGACTGAAAAGAGTATTAAAACTCTTTGATTATACCAAGGAGGTGAATACCTTACCAGTGATTTTTGATATATTTAGAGGAGAATGGGATTTTCTCTCAGTAGACCTCTTTGGGAACACTACAACATAATGAGATATTTGAAAGGAGGAATCGAACCTTGTTAGACATGGTTCGATCCATGATGAGATTTGCTAATCTACGAATCTCCTTTTGAGGATATGCTTCTGAAACTGCCTGCTATATTCTTAACAAGGTTTCAAGCAAGTCTATTGATAAAACTCCATATAAGATGTGGACAGGGCATAGGCCAATGGTCTCACACCTTTGGGTTTAGGGGTGCCCAGCTTATATCAAATGTCTAAAGACAGGTAAGCTTGGATCAAAGTCTGATAAATACTCGCTCGTAAAGTATCCAAAGAAACTAAAGATACTACTTCTACCTCACTGAAGAACAAAAGGTATTCGTCAGTAGCAGGATAGTCTTTTTGAAAAAGTTCCTTGGAGAAAGAACTAATGTCAGTAAATTAAACTTGGTGAAGTTCATGAGATAGAAGAACTGACACACAAGAATCAAATTTGATTGGAGAATCAAATTTGAAGCCTGTAGAGGCACCATTAAGGGGATCCGATAGAGTACCACATCAATTGGACAGATACTACGATTTTTTAATCCAGAATAATGATCCTATCGAACTAGATGAGAATGATGAGGATCTGATCACCTATATGAAAGCCATGCAAAGGCCGACTCCCAAAAGTGGCTTGAGATCATGAAATCCAAAATGAAGTCCATAGAGATCAATGATGCATGGATACTAGTTGATCCGTTCGAAGGGATAAAACCTATAGGGTGCAAGTAGATTTTTAAAGAAAAGAAGAACAAACGAGAAGATAGAGACCTATAAAATCTGTCTAGTTGTCAAGGATTACCGTCAGCATTATGGTATTGACTATGACGAGACGTTCTCACCAGTGGCAATACTCAAGTCCATCCAAATTATGCTTGTGATAACAGTACACTTAGATTATGAGATCTGATAAATAGATGTCAAGACTACTTTCTTAAATGGAGAGCTAGAAGAACAGGTATATATGATACAACCTGAAGGGTTTACATCCACAGGTGAATCTAAGGTGTGCAAACTAAATAGGTCCATCTATGGACCAAAACAAGCATCTAGGAGTAGAACATGTGTTTTGATAAGGTGATCAAAATGTATGGCTTCATTAGGAATGGAGAAGAGTCTTGCATTTATAAATGGACTAACGATTTTGTAGTCATCTTCCTTGTACTGTATATAGATAACATACTATTAATAGGAAATATCATCCCAGCTTTGCAGAGTGTGAAGCTATGGCTCTCATCACAGTTCTCCATGAAAGATTTGGGAGAAGCATCCTACATCCGAAGAATGAAGATCTATAGAAATAGATCTAGAAGGTTGCTTGGATTGTCTCAATCCACATTCATCGACACCATGTTGAAACGATTCAACATAGAGAATTCTAAAAAAGACTATCTGTCGATAGACCATGAAATTACTCTCTCTAAGAAGGATTGTCCGACAATCCCTCAGGAGAAAGAGTGTATGAATAGGATCCCATATGCTTTGACAGTGGGGTCTATCAAGTACCCCATAATATGTATGAGACCGGATGTGGCCTATTCACTAGGGATAGTGAGTAGATATCAGTCTGATCTAGGTGAAAACCATTGGAAGATTATGAAGATAATCTTTAACTATTTAAAAATACTATGGACCAATGATTTATCTATGAGGATACTGATTTGAAACTTATGGGATATACTAATTTAATTTCAATCAGACCATGATAACAGCAAAAGCATATCAGGCTATGTATTTATCTTAAATGGAGGAGCAATATGCTGGAAGAGTTCCAAGCAATATATTGTGGCCGATTTTGTATGCGAAGTAGAATACATTGCTGCATCCGATACTGCAAAGGAGGCAGTATGGTTGCAGAAGTATTGGGTTTCGATCATGCAGTGAAATATAAATTTAAAATTTTGATAGGTAAATCGAAAGCTTTAACAATTAAAACTGTCGAATCGAAACTCAAACTCTAGAATCACCTTGTAGATGTCAAACAAATAAATTCAAGCATGCAAAGAGTTAGAAATTTATACTTTCTCAAATGAGTAGTATGGTAAAAAGATGATCTCCACGAGACTCCAAAGCAGAAATCCTCCAATGGTGATCCATATGATAGATGGTTAAGATCCTTCCCAACTAGTGCACCGCTGCAGCCTTTTCTTCACAAGAACATTGCAGGCTACTTTCTCAAAGAACGATTGCACCAATATACTATTGCTTTTGATTTCTCTACTAGGATTACATCAAGAAAATTTTCTCTAGAAGTCTCACAACTTAGGATTTGATTTTGTATTCCAACATATGAAAAAATCAAACCCTAGGACAAACACACCTCACTTGTTATTTTCTCACCTCTCTTCTTTTATTTTCCACTCTATTTTTTCTTATCTTTTCCTCTGATTTTTTTATATTTTTTTTTCTCTTATCACATGCCAAGGTCTCTAATTTTTATCAAAATCTAGCCTTTATCTCATAAGAGGTGCCCCATTTAAATAGGTGAAGAAGGGACGGCAAGGAGACCCAAGGGGTGCCAACTCTTGGCGCTCCACATCCTCACATGGAGAAATTAATTCTTCGATGAATTAAGTGGCATAGAAGAGGCTTCACACAGAAAGACTCTTTCTCTTCTGTGCCCCATAATTCCTTAATAAATTTTGGCATGTGATAATTAAGGAATCGGAGAAAACTAAGAGGTGGTTACGAGTCTTAAGGAAGAAGGACTCTTCCTCTTCTTAACACAAAAAGAGGGTGGTGGCATTTATTTTTGGTGTGCAACCAAAGTGGCGTGGAGGAGTCCTTCCACACTTGAAACTCTTTCAAATTGGATAGGAGTCCAATTAAAATAGACCTAATCCAATCAGGTCAAAGGCAACAGGTTCAGTTTAGCTCAAACACTTTGAACTTAACCTAATTAGAAACTTGGGTTAACATAATATGCTAACAAATCAAATTAACTCCTAAGATTTATATTAAATCTTAATTAAATTAGATCAAGATCAAATCTCAAAGTGTATGACTCATCAGATTCTAAATCTAGCCAGCAGTGGATACAGACTCTTGACCTAATCCTAATCCGATCAGATTAGATCAGCTCAAGTGTCCTAATTAACTAGGACTCTTTTAATTAATTTTTGAATTAAATTTTTTAATTTTAATAAATCTACAAGTCAAGATTGACGTCTAGCAATGTATCATGACTATCCAGAAGAGATAAAATTTGATAAAAACTATCAAACTATCATTCAGTGGCAAGTTACCGTGTAATTCAATCTTTTAGTCAAACAACATCCCAGATGAGTTGTGGACATGAAATCATGTCAAACCTAATTGTTTATCTAAATGTATCTCGATCAGAAGGTAATGATTCAGTTGATGATATATTAAATTTTTTTCTAATTATCTTCCTGCTTTGGCCAAAGACTTCTAGAATCATTAACCTATGAGATTACATAGGATGTTCGCTCTCCTTATTAGGAGTGATTGATCTCTTATTGACCACTTACAACCTCCATGCACACTTCACCACATCTAGAACACCCACATAAGGATCAGAGAATCAAGATAGGAAGTAAACCAAAATATGAATTCACGTACACAAGATATCATGGTGATCTCAGGTCAAAAGATCACTTACACAACTTCCACTAGAGAACAATCAGCTGACATGTAAATAAGACTCCATCAGATATTCTCTCGTAGGCCTATTCAGTGAATTCATTCTCTAATGAGCACCTACATCCCTGTATTAGTGTCACCACATAAGTGGCTGTGAGATCACCTACCCTCACCACTGAGTATACATAGGATGTGCCAGTCTTACTGGTATCATTGATCCCCAACTCAATGAACTAATGACTGAGAATATTTTAGGTCAGAGCTATCAAGGATTTAGGTCTTATTGATGTGATTTTATCATGGTCCTAAAATCATTGTTTAGACCTATGGAGTTCATTATAATCTTAAAAATAATAATAAGATGCAGCATATAATGAATCGAAAGATTTATTTATTAATTAACAATGTCAAATACATGAGTTTGAAAGATAAATAATAGAAAATATCTCATCGCATCTTATATGCGATTGGCTTGTAAGGCATTATTTTTTCAATCTCCTACTTGCACTAAAGCTAATCACCCATATACTTGATGCCCATACAATCTAGGTGGTGGTCAAACTACTGCAATGATAAGGCCTTAGTAAATAGATCCGTTATATTATTCTAGGTGTCAACTTACTCTATGATCATATCACGTCTTTCGACTAACTCTCGAACGAGGTGGAATCATCTTAGGATGTGCTTAGATTTATGATGAGACCTCGGTTCCTGGGCTTGAGCAACTGCCCCAGTATTATCACAATAAAATTGCACTGATTGTTCAATTTTGAAACTATACCCAATTCTGAGATGAACTTCTTCATCCAGACGGTCTCTTTATCAGCCTCACTAGCAGCAATGTACTCAACCTCAGTGACTGAGTCAACAATAATTTGCTATTTGAAACTTTTTCAACTTACTACTCCACCATATAGAGTGAACACTTATCTGATATGGATTTGCTATCATCTGGATCAGATTAAAACTAGAGTCAGTGTAACCTTTCAGTTTTAAATCAGATCCTCCATATATAAGAAAATATCTCTAGTTTTCTCAAGTACTTGAGTATATTTTTTACAATTTTTCAATGATCCTCTCCGAGATCAGTCTGAAATCTATTTACAATGCCCAAGGTGTTGGGTTCCGATCATGAAACGAAAGTAATTTTAAAATTTAAATCATACAAATCAATAGCTCTATCAAATAAACTATCGAGCCAGAATCCAAACCCTAGAATCACCTTGCCGATATCAATAAAACAAAATAAGCATGCAAAAAGGGATAGAATTTTATACTTTTACCAAAATGAAAAATGACATATTGGTGTTTTCCATGAGACTCTAAGGTAGAAGTCCTCCGACAGTGATCCACACAAAAGTTGGCCAAGGTCCTTCCCAACTGGTGCACTGCTGCAGCCTTATCTTCTCAAGAATACTGCCGACTTCGAACTTACGTCACGATCATGCCAAAGCCCAGTTGCTTTTGATCTTACCACTAGAATGACACCAAGAAGACACTCTTCAAATATCATACAATCTAGGATTTGATTTTTGGCTCCAACATATAGAAAACCAAACCTTAGGGTACACTAGCAACACTTGCTAAAAATCTCACCACCCTTCTTGCAGCTTTTGCCACTCAAATTTTCCTTTATTTTCTTCAAAATTTTTCCAAAATTTTTCTATATTTACCATGTCTCTTCTCTTTGGTTTCAATTAAAAATCATAGCCATCAGCCATTTGGGGCATCCCCTATAAATAAGGGACCAAGGGACGTCACATGGGATGAAGGGGCGCCAACCTTTGGCTCTTCAACTTCCCATATGGTGAATAAATTCATCAAGTGAATTTTTGGTGTTTTAGATACTTATAGTAGAAGCACTCTCCTTCTTCTGCATGCCATAAAATTCAATAAATTTTGATGATAAAACATAGGAGATCTGGTTGGGAAAATATGGCAATGCATAAAAATTAAGAGCCTTCATTAAGAAGGACTCTTCATTTCACATGCCAAAAATAAGGAGGCGGCATTTATATTTTCCTATGACTTATAGGGAGTATAGAGGAGTCCTTCTCTACTTAAAATTAGTTCAAGTTGGATAAGGATCCAATCCAAATTGACTCAATCTCATTAGGTCAAAGGCAACTGGTCTAGGTTAGCTCAAATACTTTGAACTAAACCAATTTGGAAACTTGGGTTAATACAATATGCTAGCATATCAAATTAACCCATAGAATTTATATTAACTTTAATTAGATCAGATCAAATTAAATCCCAAAGTGTGTGACCCATTGGATTCTAAATCTAGCCAGCAGTAGACCAGACTTTCGACGTAACCTTAATCCGATGAGATTAGGTCATCCGAAGAGTCTCAATCAACTTGGACTCTCTCAAATTGATTTCAGAATCAAATTCTTTCAATTCTGATGAGCTGACAAATCAAAATTGATGTCTAGTAATATGTCATGACTATCCAAAAGATTTAAAATTTTGATAAAATTATCAAAATATCCTTCAGTGGCAAGTTCTCGTATAATTCAATCCTTCAGTCAAACAACATCCTAGATAAGCTGTGGATATGAAAATATGTCAAACTCAATCACTTATCTATATATATCTTAATCTGAAGGTGATGATTCAATTGATGATACATTAATTTTTTTTCTAATTATCATTTTGCTTTGGCTAAAGATTTTAGAATCACCATCCTATAAGACACATAGGATATTCTCTCCCCTTATTAGGAGTGACTGATCTCTTATTGATCACTTACAACCTCCATACATACTTCACCATATCAAGAACACCCACACAAAGATCAAAAAATCAAGTTAGGTAGTGAACCAAACATAGATCTATGTACACAAGATACCATGATGACCTCAGGTCTAAGGATCACTTACACAACTTCGACAGAGAATCATCAGTTGACATGTAAATAAGACTCTATCTAATATTCTCTTGTAGGTCAATTCAGTGAACTCATTCTCTAATGAGCACCCATATCTTTGTATTAGTGTCACCACACAAGTGGTTGTAAGATCAACTACCCTTATTTTTGAGCATACATAGGACATGCCAGTCTTACTGGTATCATTGATCTCTGACTCAATATACCAACGACTAAGAATATTTTAGATCAGGGCTATCGAGGAATTAGGTCTCACTGGCATGATCTCATCACAGTCCTAAAATCATAGCTCAGACTTATGGGTTCATTATAATCTTAAAAAATAATAAGATATAGCATATAATGAATCAAAAATATCTATTTATTAATATAAATATCAATTATATAATCTGAAAGATAAATTATAATAAATATCCTATCGCATCCCATATGCAATTGGCTTGTAGGACATTATTCTTTCACATGGCATAAGCCACATCAAGCCTGGTATACAGCATATCATACATTATTGATCCTATAGCTGAAGCATAAGGAATAGAACTCATTCTATTTCTCTCTTCAGGTGTCTTAGAAGATATCTCCTTAGAGAGTTGTATGCCATGACCTATGGGCAAGTAACCTCTTTACTTCCCTCTATGTTGAACCTCTTCAACACAAGATTTATGTACCTAGATTGGGATAAGTCAGGCATCCTCTTCGATCTATCCTTATAGATCTTTATACCAAGTATATAGGACGTTTCACCTAAGTCTTTCATGAAAAACTTTTGTGATAGCCATGTCTTGACCGATTACTGAAAGAAAAATGGATAGTTCAAAGCATGTATTTTAAATTTATAGTG
>KE508833.1:11696-32614 GCA_000441515.1 Elaeis oleifera | reverse complement strand
AGTAGGACAAGAAATCCTAAAGTTAGATTGGTTCAGATTAGTCAGTATTACTGGTGTCTAGAAAGTAATTCAGAGATTACGTTCTGAAGGAAGATGGTTCATTAATTGGTTCCGTTCGCTTATCTGACCAACACGACTAGTATTTAAAGAAACAACGGGGGGACCCCACCAACCTTATACTTATCTAGCCAGTTGAACGGCTAGTCTGCTACTTGAAGTGCTTGAAGGTGACCTTGGCAGTTAGGAGCTGTCTAGATCTAGGATAACCCATAGTCAGGATTGATTGAACCACATGATTGTTAACTAAAACATCAAACCTAATTAATTCTTCTCTCTTTTCTTAGCCTTAGAACTCCTTAGGTTCTCTTCTTTAGAACTCTTTCTCTCCCCCTCCTTTTCTCATCTTCTTTTTCAAAAAAAAAGCTAAAATTAAAACTCAGTGAGATCTTTTGGGTACATGCTAGGACACCAATCATTACAACTTGATTTACACTTATTAGACCTAGAGCTAGAAAGAATGATTCGAACAAACCAAATCAAAACCATGGATCCAAAACAAGGGACTAACCCACCACGACAATTGAGAGAGTATTTTACTCCCTCACTTACACCTACTCGCCATGTATCCAGTCCCCTCCTGTGGAGATGGCATAATGCGAAATCAAGTCTAGCATTATTCAAATGCTACCATCATTCTATGGACTGACGAATAAAGATCCATATAAACACTTAAACGAATTTCTTGAGATATGCTCCATAGTAAAAATTCAAAACTTTTCTGATGATGCCCTCAAGTTGAAATTATTTTCTTTTTCACTTAAGGATAAAGCCGAGCATTGGTTAAACTCCCTAGATTTCATAACCATTTCAACTTGGGACCATCTTCAGAGAGAATTTCTCAAGAAATATTTTTCAATTGAAAAATAAATCAAATTAGAAAAGCCATCACTAATTTTTTTCAATTAAATGGTGAACTTTTTATGAGACATGAGAAGGGTTAAGAGACCTTATTCGTAAATGCCCCACCATGCTATCCCCAAATGACAACTTGTTCAGTGTTTCTATGATAGTCTATTAGACAAACACCGACAAATGATCGATGCATCATGTGATGGGACATTCATGCTAAAGAGTAAGGATGAGACTTGGCAGCTCTTTGAAATACTTAGTGAGAACTCCCTGCATCACATATCTGCCATCTCTAGAGAACAACCCATGTCTCAATAGAAAAGAGGTGGAATCTATCAGATTGGAAACGTTATAGATATCCACAGTAAAATAGATAAGTTATCTCAAAAATTAGATCATCTTCTGAATACTTGACACTCTTCGACTCTACCTAACCCAGTCCAAGATGTTTGTGCATTGTATGCAAGCCCGATCCATTTTATTAGTGAATGCCCAACCACACCTCAATTTTCTGAGTTTGTGCATGAGCAGGTCCAGCAAGCTCAAACCCAACAAGCTCATAGACCAAGAAATGATCTATATTCGAATACTTATAATCTCGACTGGAGAAACCATCCAAATTTTTTCTGGAGACCACAGCCAGTGGCTGGCCCTGCTGTACCTAGACCTAACTATTAGGACCTGATATATAGGCATGGACCATACCACCAGTTCCAAAATGCTCCTCAACCGTCTACCACTGGTCATAGCTCAGCTTTTGAAGAGAAGGTTCTAAAAGTGCTAGAACGATTAGAAGTCAACACCCAGACCCTTAACTCCCACACGCAATCCATTGCTAAGCTAGAGATCCAAATAGGTCAACTAGCAACCGCAGTCAGTAGGAGGGAAGAAGAAAAATTATCTAGCCAACCTGAGTGCAATCTGAGAGGATAATTCATGGTTGAGAGCTCCAATACTCCAGATACATTTTTTGAACATGCCAAATCAATCAAGACTCTCAAAAGTGAGAAGGTCATTGAATACATGAGTAAAATCAATGAGACCGACCCTAGATCTCTGACCAAGCCCGAATCACCCAAGAACAAGGAGGATCCAAAAGTAGAGAATGGACCAACTGCACCAGAATCACCTTACTTGCCTAAAGCCCCATTTTTGAGTGCCCTAAAAGCCCCTACTCCTGCGGATAAGAAGGGAGGAAGACTCGATGAGATGTTAGAATTATTTAAGCAAGTCTCAATTAATCTCTCCCTTCTAGATGCAATCAAATAGGTCCCAGCTTATACAAAATTTTGAAGAAATTGTATACTCAGAAACATAAATCTCGATCACAACTTTCGAAGAAAGTATGCCTCACTGAACAAACTAGCTCTGTATTCCAGCACGCTATCCCTCCAAAGCTTAAAGATCCAGGTACCCCTATCATTTCTTGTATTATAGGAGACTTTCACATCGAACAAGCTCTTCTGGACCTAGAGGCTAGTGTGAACCTTTTACCTAGCTCAGTTTATAAACTTTTGAGTTCGAAGATCTAAAACCCACGTCGGTCACTTTACAGTTAGCTGATAGATCAATTAAGACACCACATGGGATGATCGAAGATATTTGATCAAGGTAGATGAGTTCTATTTTTCAGTTAATTTTTAGTCCTTGACATGGAACTGAGTGGCAATCCAAAGCAAATTTTCATTATCTTAGGCAGACCCTTCCTGGCTATGGCAAGCGTGTGCATCAATTGTAGGACAGGAGTCATGGATGTATCATTTAGGAATAAGAAACTGAGACTGAATGTGTTCAGTGCATTCCAGGGACCATCAACTGATAATTGCTTCGAGATAGATACATTCAAGGACATCATAGAGGAAGCAACATCAACGATTTTTGCATATGATTCTCGAGACACCCACTTGATGCACTTTGGAGTGGATGACTGTGATATGGAGAGAGATAATGAAGAAGTAAATATTCTAGTTGATACATCAAATACTGAAACTACTCTCCCTTGGACAATCAAGTATGAGCCATTGCCCGTATTAGCCAATACACCCACAGTCCCGTTATTAGAATCACCACCTGTACTAAATTAAAGCCACTTCTAGCCGCACTCAAGTATGCATTCCTAGGACCTAATGACACCCTCCCAGTGATCATTGCATCAAACTTGACCCCGGATCAGGAAGCACAATTAGTTGGTGTTCTGAAGGAAACAAAGAGGCTATCGGCTGATCCATTACTGATCTAAAAGAATTGATCCCTCCATCTATATGCACCATATTCATTATGAGGCAGATGTCAAACCCCATCGAGATATGCAGAGGAGACTGAACCCAAACATGTGGGAAGTAGTGAAGAAAGAGGTGGTAAAATGGTTAGATGCTGGAATCATCTACCCCATATCCGACAGTAAATGGGTCAGCCTTACCCAAGTAGTACCTAAGAAATCAGGTATTACTGTGGTGGAGAATGAAAAAGGTGAATTGTTCTCCACTCGCACACCATCTAGCTGGCAAGTATGCATTGACTATAAGAAACTAAATGCTGTTACTAGGAAGGACCATTTTTCATTACCCTTCATCGACCAAATCCTAGAATGGCTAATGGGTCAATATTTTTTTATTTCTAGATAGTTATTTAGGATACAATCAGATACCTATATTTTCAGATGACCAAGAGAAAACCACCTTCACTTGTCCCTATGGCACTTTCACTTTTCAGCATATATCGTTTGGGCTCTGCAATGCACCCGCTACATTTCAATGGTATATTTTGACCATTTTTTCGAATATGGTGGACAAATATCTCAAAATTTTCATGGATGATTTCTCCATATTTGGAACCACCTTTGAGGATTATCTTCATAACCTCTCCAAAGTCCTTAAGCGCTGCACGAAATAAATCTGGTTTAAGTTAGGAAAAGAGTCATTTTATAGTTTGAGAAGGAATCGTATTGGGATATATTGTTTCTGAAAGGAGAAGTGAGGTAGACAAAGCCAAAATCAAAGTCATTTCAAAACTACCACCCTCACTTCGGTTCAACAAATACGATCCTTCCTAGGTCATGCTGGATTTTACAAATGCTTCATTAAAGATTTTAACAAAATATCGAGACCCTTGTGCAATTTGCTAGCCAAAGACACACCATTTGTCTTTAATGAAGAATGTCTACAAGCCTTCCACACATTATGAACAATCCTGACAATAGCACCCATAATAAAATGCCTTGATTGGTCTTTTTCATTTAAAATCATGTGTGACGCTTTTGATTTCGCAATAGGGGCCATCTTAGGTCAAAGAATTAATAAGGAGCCACATGTGATCTATTACACTAGCAAAACTCTATTCGATGCCCAATTGAACTATACCACGACAGAAAAAGAGCTACTAGCAGTGGTATTCACCCTTGATAAATTTGTTTATATCTGTTAGGGTCCAAGATTCTTCTGTATTCTGATCATGCGGTTCTGAATTATCTGCTCTCAAAGAAAGATACTAAACCACGATTGATCAGATGGATCCTTTTGCTTCAAGAATTTGATCTAAAATTTGAGACAAGAAGGGTTCCAAAATATGGTTGCTGATCACATTTCTAGAATCTTAGTTGATCATACGATGAGTACAGATGAAGTTAAGGAAAATTCCCTAACAAGCAACTTTTTGCAATTTCTTCTGACCAAATCTCATGGTTTATCCACATCGTTAACTATTTGGCAACAGGGTAAGTTCCTCTCCATTAGATAAAATAGGAGAAGGATCGATTCTTCTCACAAGTCAAACATTATTATTGGGAGAAATCTGAATTATTCAAACATTGCCTTGACCAAGTGATTCGACGCTGTGTCTCTGAGAGTGAGTATCAAAATATACTTACCTTTTGTCACTCTCATGCATGCGGGAGACATTTCAGTAGCAAGAGAACGGCCACGAAAGTGTTAGAAAGTAGATTTTACTGGCCGACATTATTTAAGGATGCACATAAATTTTACCTTGAGTGCTTGCATTGTCAGCAGACGAAGAATATTTTTAAAAAATATGATGCCTCTATCTTCCATTTTAGTCGTAAAAGTTTTTAATATTTGGATAATCGATTTTATGAGCCCCTTTCCTCCATCCTATGGATACGAATACATTTTAGTTACGGTAGATTACGTATCTAAATGGGTTGAGGCTATGGCAACCAGGACGAATAATCACAAGATGGTAATCAAATTCGTCCAACAAAATATCTTAAGCCGATTCAGTTGCCCAAGGGCCATTATTAGTGATGGAGGTGCACACTTCATGAATAGGCACTTTGAAAGTTTAATGAAGAAATATGGAATCACTCATAAAGTTGCCATACCACATCACTCCCAAACTAGTGGCTAAGTGGAAGTCTCCAATAGGGAGATCAAATGAATTCTTGAGAAGACAATTAGGTCTAATCGAAAATATTGGTCTGGATGATTAGACGATGTATTATGGATCTACCGTACTGCATACAGGACCCCAATAGGAATGTCTCCTTACCAGTTTATTTTTGAAAAAGCCTGCCATCTACTGGTAGAGCTAGAATACCGTGCATTTTGGACTATAAAGCAATTCAATTTCGATATGAAAAATACGAGTAGTTATAGGAGACTACAATTAAACGAATTAGAAGAGCTACGCAATGAAGCATACGAGAGTTCATGAATTTATAAAGCTCGAACTAAGGTTTATCATGATAAATATATTTATGAAAAATGTTCAAACCTAATCAAAAGTATGGCTTTATAATTCGAGGTTACGACTATTCTCTGAAAACTCCGTTCACGTTGGGATGGACTATATATCGTAACTCAGGTGTTCCCTCATGGAGCAATAGAAATCAAAGATCCTAAACAGGAAAACACCTTCAAAGTAAATGGCCAACGATTGAAACAATATGTGGATGAAATCAGAGATGGCGAGCAAGTTGACTCAATTGAATTGCAAGATCCAGTCTATAATTGAACTTTGGCTTGGTCTGGTTGAAGATCTTAAACTTAGCGCTTGTTGGGAGGCAACCCAATATTTATTTTCAGTTATCCAGTTTCTTTTATTTTGTAAAAATTTTTGAGAAAGATAATTAGCCAAGTTGAGGGGAGCACCACGATCAATAAAGTCAAGAACACACCACATCCAGCAATGAAGAACCTATCAATCAAGATTACACACATCGAACTCAGGTGGTGTCCTTCCTTATTACATTCTATTTTAGCTTTATTATGATTTTCTTCTTCCATTGGGGACGATAAAAATTAAATTCGGGAGAGACTAACTAATTTAATTAAGTTCTCGAGTATAGTCAGAATAATTAGTTTTGTGTATCTGAATTTTATCTCGATTTGAAGTTAACTAGGCATCCTAATCAATAAGTAATTAACGGTCTAGATAATTTTAGAGATATTGAGGAAGAAATTATTAAGGACACCCAATTAATGAGAAAATTTAAATCAGACTAAATTTTGGAGTGATTCTAGAACCCTTTTCCCACCATCTCAATAAAAAATCTGCTTTATAGGGGTATAAGGGGAAAGGTCGAGGCATGTAAAAATCTCTTTTATTACAAAAAAGAGATAAATAAAAAAGAGAGGTTTTTAACATTTCTCACTAAGTAATCGGACCCTTCGCTTAAGTAAGTGTTGTTGTTCACGTCAAAAGATGATAATGCGAAGAAATCTCTTGTATAGTCAATTTTAACTCGTAGCCTTTTTGACTCAAGTCAGTAAGCCTGAGGGTGTTTACACCTAATGCCCTAAAGCCAACTGGTTTGAGAGTCATTAGCTTAAAACTCGCTACAAGAGTCAATTAGAAAGCTTAAGGGATTAGGACATTGCACTGATTGAACATGTAAATATTTCTTCAAAAAAAAAAGAAAGAAAAGAGAAAGAATAAGGGGACTAAATTGTAAGAAGACAATAAACCCTGCTCACATCAAGTTAGAGAATTTAAAGAGTAGAGTGAAAAGTTGGTGAAAGAAGACCTTTAAAAAATTCTATGGTTAATATTCAACAATTAATTGGATCGAATTGATAATCCAATGAAGTACCTCATTAGTGGTCTAGCTGGATATCCACTACAGTTAGGAATGTCTAGAATAATTTTCGATTCAAGGACAATTTGGTACACAATGCTAATGTATCTATTTTACTCGAGGATGAGTAAAAGTTCAACTTGGAGGGTGTGATAAATACTTAATTTAAGTCGCTAGAGGTACTAAATATTGTAATAATTGATGTTATTTTATTGAAATTTGATGCTCTCTAGTCTATTTTGTAGGTAATTGGGAGTTTAGGTTCATATGACTCAAATTAGACTCAAATTGCATCAGACTTGAGTAAACCAGGCAACCAGCTCCTATTCCAGTATGAACACGACTTAAAGATCAATAGAGAAGAACAATATGAAGATCAAGGATCCTTATTCATGCTCCATCTTCTTTCATGAAACCCTAGCCTCCCCACTTTATAAATAGAACCCCAAAGCCTCCATCTTCTTCAATCAATCCAACCCTAAGTTCTCTTCAAGCTTCTCTCTTTCTCTCTCCCTCTTCATCTTCTCCATAAATCTAGGAGAAGTACTAACCCTAGCACGACATCATATTCCTCCACAGATCTCTTTTTTATATCCCATCAAATCTAGGAGAGGTCCTAATCCTAGTACCGCTACCTTTTCTCTTCTACATATCCGCTTCCATCAACTTTTCTTCTTGGAGTTCCTAGAATAAGCTTTCCAGCCATCCTGTCGCTATTTGCATAGAAGAAGACGAAAGATTTAAGAAGATACATCCACTATCGGGTGCAGCAAGAAGATCAACTTGGTTTAGTTATCTTGTATCGTAATTTTATTTCTTTCTTTATGTACGCTTCTTTATTTGATTAATGAAAATAATTTTATTATAATTTTCATATTTTTTTCTTAGTTTCTTACCATCTATTATTCTTTTCTTTTGCATTTTCGAAATAATTAACTAAGATTCCTGCGGATACGATCCTGACTCATCCTATCTACATAGTAGTGAGTAGGATTAAATTTGATGTACTACGATACGCATCAGTAGCTGAAGGTGGCTAATATATTGACAACAATTATAGAAGTCGATAAGGAAGGATGTAGCTTGATGCGGATCAACTCAGATATGAAGTCTTTGTGTCTAGTGGATAAAGATTAATAATTTTTATTTTTAATGAATATTTATCTTTTGAAAAATTAGTTAGAGACTACGATCTTAATAATTATCTTATCGTGACTGTGTCTTAAATATTTCATTGGTCAACATAGTCACTAAATGACGCTTACAGTAACCCGTTCACCGGTAAGAGGCTCGGTTTTTATGGCCTATGATTACCAATATCCAATAGTTGTCGTGATATATTGCGCACGACCTGCACGTTTCTACGACGTCAAAGTTCGCAACCGTAACGGGCCCATCGTTGCAGACTTTGACACAGATGTAGATAGATGGCCGTCTTTAGTCTCTGCAGGGCCTCTAAAAATAAAGGTACGAGTTCTTGACCCAGCCAACCTCCAAGCTGCAAACGTCGATCCCTTGTTTTCCAGAATTCCAGTGTTTTTTTCTAGCCTTGTGAATCTAGGAATGTTCAGCAAAGAATGTTCTTTCACACCATATAGACATATTCAAAGGTCATTTGTCCTAAAAGCATTTGAATTTTATGGAGGCAGAGAATTAGATTGTTGCTCATCTCTGTATGAGGTCATTTGTAAGTAAACTAAATAAAAAGGAATACAAATAAATCTCGTGCAGAAGTACCATCTCCTGCGGTCAAAAGCATGCACTCAAAATAAATCCCATTCAAAAGCATAATGGCTTTCTTTTCTTTGGTTGGCATATTTCTGATAGAAAAAAAAGGCTCAACTTACACCTCTTGGCATCTAATCATCTCTGCCATGGTATATTAAATGCATTAGCTTATCAGACTAATAAATACTCTTCGAAATTGTATAAGACTTTGACTTGCATCTTGCCTAAGATAGACCTTAGAGAGGGCTCATCTCCATTATAGGCCAGGTCAATAAGGACGACACAAAAATCTTGAGCCATACCTCACCCAATCCAAGTCAGCATCGGGTAAAGACTCAATTCATATATTCGCCCATGGGTCATGTTGAGTCACCCATTTAATTTCATCCTAACCTAGTGTATTTTGCAAGACTCAATTCATAATAAGACTAACCTAATCCCATCAAATACACTACTTAAAATTCTTACTGGCTAATTCTAAAAGGATTTAAATAACTACTACTAAGAAAAGACATAATTTAACAAATTCTTATTCAAGATCATAAAAATGGACCTAAATCATTTCAAAACAATTAAAAACTCTACCCTCATGACTTGAGCCTGGTCCAAGCTTGGATTCATCCTTTTATTCAAAATTTAGTTTAATTTGTCTGTGGCTCTATTCTACCATCAAAATGGAAAAGCACAGTATATTTTTATGATAGTATCATAGTGATGATTAATCTAACCTGTCGATCTTATCATCATTAATAATCCTAAATTTAATCATTTGACCTATATCCTGGTCATTTTTTCAGTTGAAACCCATTGTGAAACCGTTTTCCAAGATCTTCCGTCTTCTTAACTTTCAATTGAAACCTCCACGAGAAGGGCTATTCGAACCACTAGGCCAAGTCCCTAACGTTATCTGGTAATGACAGTTTATTGTTCTGGCCTCTAAACATTACCAACCTTGACTCCTTAATATATCACTGGCCTTCGCTGGAACTCAATCGTCTTTAACAACTAGTCTCTGGCGTCATGATGGCTTTTCTCTAGAAGGGAGATGGTTTGGACCATTGACCTTGTTCACATACAAATAAGACTCGTTAAAATGGTAAGAGAGGAGGAAAAAAGAAGCAACGTAGAAGTAGTTGGCTGACGGCCTTCGTTGGTGGTGGAGGAACTCATACTCTTCTCGCTATAATAAAACCCCTCCTCCATCAAGTCCCCAGTTTTGCCTCTTTGTTGTGTTGTGGGGGTCTCTCTCCTTCCAGGCTCTCTCACCACCTTCCAAGGATTCTATTAACTTTTCCATTTCCTGCCTCAGATTTCAATCCAAGGTGAGGAGGTTCCCTAAACTTCATGCCATCTTGTTTCTTATTTTTTTCTTTTTCGGATTCTTTTTAATCTTTCCGTTTTCTTTTCCATCATCATGGGCTCGTATTTATGTAAAAAGCTCTCCAACAATCTACCCATTACATATTTATTCATGTAACCTTGTTGGCTGGTTGATAGAAATATATCTGAAAGGAAATATCTATATATTCTTCAGTACCCCTAGCTTGTTGATAATTCATATAATCATAAATATGAAAATTGTGAACTGTTGATCAGTCTGTTCTATAAAGTTGTTGCCCTTGTTATGTCAGCTATCATATATTTTTCCTGATTATTTGCATGCTATGAATCTTTAATGAATTCCTGCATTTGGTCTCAATTTTGATTTTTTTCTCTTGCAAAATTAAGCCCCTTTGAAAAATTTACACCTTAGTTGAGTATGATTTCTTTTAAATATTGATGACAAGCAAATAGTTCTAAGTTAGGTTCACCGAACCACTCATCGGTAACCGACATGACATGGTATGGATATGTATCATACTATTTCAAGACAAACTGANCTTTTTTTTTTGAAGGAAAAAAAATTTTTTGAATAAAAATTCATAAATAATTTGCCGACTTCACTTATCGATTTTAATTTCTTCCGGAGCAAACTATTTATTGACTTCAATTCGAAATAGAAAATCAATTAAAAGTTTCAAATCATCTCTCTCTATCTGTCTATCTATCTCTCCTGGCCTCTCCTTCCTTCCTCACTCTCCCTCTCCATCTTCCTTTCTCTCTCTTACATCATCCCTCTCCCTCCATTTCGAGCCAAGGTAATAATCTATGCCAGTAAATGATCAGTACCATTTGGTACACTCCAAACCAGCTGATTTGACACGATTCAACAAGATTACGAGAATTTGTGATTTAGGATGTTAGCCCAAGAGTTAAGTTTTCATTACCCTAAGTATTCATAGATTCAATCCAAATACGGTTTTGGTTATGGAAAATTGATGAGCATAGGTCACCGCTCGCTTTAGGATTCATGTTGGCTGTTCTGATGCTTTTGATTTCTTCTTCTGATTAAATCCGTCAACTCGTTTGTGGTCAGATTGGAAAGGAAAATAAGTAGATCAGAAGATACCAGTGTATTCTTAGATGGGCAGAAACAAGTCCGGAAAATGTGAGATTAACAACCAGCCAGCCCAATGATTAACAAATACATATAGCGGGGAATACAAAAAGGGAAAGGAAATAAAAGAGCACTTCAAATTTAACAATAAAATACATGATTGGTATTGGCATAGGAACTTGGGAAGTAGGACTCGTGTGGGCTACAAGAACGACCGATAATTCTTGAAGACAGGGTAACAATTAAAAATTCTCAGGAAAGATTAGAAGGTAATTCTGCCACTAGATTGCCAAGAAGGCTGCCTGCTTGCATCCCTCATGAATTTGGACATCATCGACACCGGACACAATTGCCATCCCTAGTTATACATCTCTGCCTGCTCGCATCCCTCAAGTACCATCCCTGGTTGTGCATCGTTGAACAAGGTAATAAATTTTGAAGTAGTACAAACAGGATTCTACTTAGGTCAGTAGTAACGACTCCCATGAACATCACTAATACAATAATGTTTCATCTTACTTTCTGAAACCTTTGCAACTGTTGAACTTTGCATTCAACTATATGACTCAGGTAAGTAATTTAGAAATAATGGCATGACTACAACTGGACTTGAAAATCTTCAGGGCGAATGGCAGAAGAGGACCAGCATCAGATACACCGATCCAAGCAGAACCAAAGACAGCTTAATTCTATGCAGAAATCATGGTCAACAGACTCTCTTGCAAGTCTCTCGGGAAGCAAACTTTGCCTCTGTGCTCCAACAAGCACGCTGGCTCGTTCCGCTGCAAATATCATCGACACCCATCAAACCTGAACCATATTCCAATGGCTCATTCCAAGCTCTCCAGTTCAGCAGAAGCAGCAGAACAGCAGAAGCCAAGTGAATCACTCGAGTCCCTTGACACAGGCGACTCTGTCCAGTTGATGGGGACTGAGTAACTGGTGTGAAACTAGGTAGTTTTTCTGCGTCCCAATTTGTGCACATCTTCCCATTTTGAATAAATGATGCATGGAAATGAGAGATTGTGAAGTTTGGCTTCCAGCTTCAGATTGTAAAGATACACCTTCAGTTGTAAACGAACACATTACTTAAAGAGATAAATTTCCCTCTATTGAGCAAATTACTTTTCGTGATTTATGGTTAGGAAAAATATAGCCGTGCAAATTGGATTACAGGGTTCCAGATTAGCCAGCAAATAGTTGCTCGAGGTTTTAGACTACATAGCCAAACCATGTCTGAAGGCGTTGACATCATGTTGCATTGGGTATTTCCGTGAATTCCGCAGACTTCAGGTGAACAGACAACCATCTCAGATGCCATCTATAAAGAGTTGGTTTATGAATCTGCACTAGAAAGCTTCGGATCGATTACACCTCATCAATTCAGCTGCAATGCAAGTATATGGCAATATTTACCAAATGTCAACCCTGAATGAGTAGTCCCCTGAATTTCTGAGTCTTGAATCGATAAGAGGCTATGCTGGAGCTATTTGCCTAGAAAAAGTTACCGAAGATAAGTTGCTTATTGAATAGGTGTATCATAGATTCCCAGAAATAAGTCAGCAACTATAGAGTACCCCAAGTTTTCAAATAAGCCTTTAGACTCATTTGGTTCACGGAAAAGAAAATTTCTTCCTAAGTAATAACTTTCTAGGAGATAACTTTCTGAGAAGTTATTTTTTGAGAATAAAATTTTGGCTTATTTGATTGACCATTAAACAGTGACTTATTGTAGAATAACTTATGTTTGGTTGAGCACAAATTTTCTAAAAATTATATAAAATACTAATTATTCTTTTAGTAGATACAAGACCATATCTTTTTACTCCTAAGCTTTATATAAATATTAATATAATATTTATATTAATATAAATATAATATTAATATATTATAATATAATATTAAAACTATAATAATTTATTGTGTTAATATAATACTAACATATATTAATATAATAATAATATTTTAATATAATAAATTTATTAATATAGATATAAATAATAAATATTATAATATTAATATTATATTCATATAAATATTAAAATAATATTAATATAATATTATATTACTATTCAGATTTTTATCCTAACCATCTATTGATATTTTGTAAAATCTTAGCCATTGATCTAAAGAGGTATTTTGGGAAAGAATAAAGTAGCACCACTTTCCATAGGATGGAAAGTGCCAAAACTCACCTCTCCCATGGATTTCTACTTTCCATGAAATGTCAGAAGTGACTTCCATGGGAAGAATTTTTATTGAATTTCTACAGGTGCTAGTCCATGCAGATTTCAAAATTTTCTAAATCCAAAATACAACGAAAAATTAGATTAAAACACTTTTAATCTGAAAGTCTGTAATTAATTCACGTACCTGAATCGTTTTCCTTTGCTTCAAATCTATAATTATGATTGAATCCAATTCAATCCCTGGATCTGGGTTGCTCAAGCTCTGAATCAGCAGCATAAGCATCCTGCCTCTATGGATATCCACAGGACCGACCTCAATTATTTTTCTTAGATTCTGCTTGTTTGAACTAAAAGTCTGAATAGGCTTGAACCAAGACTGGATAGACTTAAAATTGTGAACCCTTTTGATCTTTCTTTCTTGATTCTTGAAAAAATCAAAAACTTTTCTTGATCCCTCAACTAATCAAAAGAACAACAACCAAGTAGTGGTTGTAACTAACTTCCAATAACTTGAGAAGAAGAGGATGAAACTACCTAGAACTTGGCGCCAACCAATTGACACCAAATAGAAGGATGCCGCCCTCTTCTCTCTAGCTCCAAGAATGATGCCTAGAGAGATAAGGCATGGACTAGAGAGAGAAGAGGGGGTGTGGGCACACTAAGGGTGGCGACAAAGATGGAAGGAAGTGAGATGATGAGAAGAGGAAAGCTAGGGTCTTTTATATAGGCAACATAAGGGTATCATAATCAAATTAAGATCCCTCCTCCTAATCATATTAAAAGTCCTAGCTTAAATATACTTGGACCAAATAAATAGGATGCCACCCAAAACTCACCCATTCTCAAAACCAATGCTAGACGTCCCATCATATGGGATCCGATAAAAAGTCTCAAATCAGCCCACATAGTTTCATAAATTCACTTCAAGAATTCTTAATGAATAAAATCAAGAAAATCTTTCTTAATTTAATTAAATTTATAAATTAAGCATCCAACCATTGGAGGCCATTGAATCATATTCAATTAGGTTCAAATCAAGTGTAGAAATTGGTTAATACTTATCATATAAGCAAACCAACTACAAGAGAAATTGGATTCACCCAGGTGCTAGCAAGATTAACATGAACTCAATAAAATTTCTTTAAATCCATATTAATTGGGACTTCATAAGCCCAATTATAATTAATTAAGGTCTTCTCCCTTTGTGTGTGACCCATTAGGTTCAATTTTGTCTGGTAGTGAGACATACTACGATCTCTATCATATGCATCACTGAAACCCCTTTCAGTAGATCGAAATAGCTTCACTCTAACTCAACCAGGATCATTGATCCAAAACGATCATATTGAGCTTTCACAATCCACCAGTGACATCTATCAATATGTAGTGACAACCCAGCAGAATCGAAATAGAATCTCTAGGTGTAGTTAATGTATGATACAGTCTCTCTATCGTGAGTTCCGACTAGATGACAGATTATGGATAAATCATCAAATCTCATCATCAGTCATATGATAGATCCGATCAGCTCAAGTCCAATAGTGATTCCAAATGAAAACTCTTTTCTATCTATCATACTATTATGGCCATAGACTTATGAATTCAGCTTTTCAAATCTCATAGGACTACTCTTCTCTATCAAGATCGATAAATCCCATATAGATACACATGTTGCCCGTATAGCTCAACCAACTGAAGCCAACATCCACTACAAAATTCATGATCGAGTTAATATTTATGTGTAGTCAAACTATAGCAGTCTTACTATGAACAACTGTGATACCGCAAGTCAAAGGACCAATCACACAACTGCAGCATCGAAATAATCACTGACAATCGAATAGAAATCTATATGATCTCTCATATGGTCACGCTCAATACTAATTGTTCTCTAACAACTATCCACACTTACCACTTAATGTCTCTACACCGTAACTAGAGACTCAACTACCCCGAAGGAAGTGAACCGTGCACTAATCTATCTAAATCGATCACCGTCCCCATGACTATCCTATGATCGGAGCAATTTAGGAATCGATCATACATACTTCTAATTCTCAATACTTGAGAATATGTATCGTAACATCAATTCCAAGAACGATTCAAGGACACATAATACTTAAATGAAAATAAAATTTATCTTTTATTGATTAAATCAATAATTTAAATACAAATATGTTTCATAGAACAAAAATGTATCAGCCAACAATTGATTTCTAGGATATACATCTAATACTTTTCACTTTCTCTCCTCTTAAAACTCCAATCAAATAAGAGACCCCTTGTCTACTTCCCAGGAAGTGCCTCTTCCCCCTCTACTTCTCCAACCAAACGAGTCCTTAGATTATCTGTTCAAGTAGTATTTTGTTTTTCCTCCCTCTCTTAGCAATCAATTCATCGTCATGCAGTTATTACTAATTTTAATCTACCTAGGTGGATTCCATTGTCCTACCAAGAAAACCCAAGGAACAAAAATCTTAAATTGGAAAAAGATTGCCTAAGCATTATTCTCTATTTTAGGATATTTCCGCCATAGATTTTTCAGCCACAAAATAAATTAGGAAACGAGTCAACCCAAAGAATTCTTAGTAGGTCTCATTGCTCATGGGTCATAAATAAACTACACAAAGAAAGTCCATGGACACAACAAATCAACCAGCAGTTCTCAGTTTATCAAAATCTTCCATTCTAGAGTTGAGAAATGAAGATAATGCCAGAAAGTAGGATGAGAACATATGGAAAGCATTTTCTGATCACATGAAATGCTCAATATGTGCAAGAGGGAGATGGGTAGGTGAAGACGACTCATCAAAGACATCAAAGGAAGATTCCATCAAAAGCAATCAATGTAATACAGTGTTACAGTCGAGAGAAGATGCAAGACCATGACTATTATCAAGTTACATCATCAATAGCCCTCACTAACAAATATTACCAATTCAAAGACACTGCAAAGAATCAATGTTCATCTCAAGTCACTAACGAACACTTTCAATAGCATAGTTCAGGAGAGTGAACTAAACAAATAGTCAAGAAAGCGATAAATAATCTTCATGATCTCCATTATGTTTTACAGTCATGACAACTTTGTTTCCTAACCAGTCAAAATGGCAAAATTAGGCTTGAAAGATGAGACTCCAATATGTGATTTGTATTTAGTTCTCAAGGGATGATCTGAATGCATCTTATATAAATTGATCTGTTGGAACCTAAAAGATGGACTATCTCATATGTTCCAGTTGGTGGTTCAAATTATCAAACCTGAAGTTTGACCAATGATCCCCAGAAATCTTGGTTTGCCAACCTTTTTCTTTTAATGAATCAGAGTCAACCATAAAAATGTTCAACAAAGGAAACCAGAATGATTGAAATCCTATGCAAACTGACATATTGTAGAGAATGAACACCCAAGTATGTAATGCTACAATAGTACAGAAAGAGCTCTGGTTCATTATTAAACTAACCTTTCATGAAGAGGGAATAGAAAGGTGATGAGGTGGAAAGGGCAACAAGACAGCAAGCAGACATATATTGTTAAGTGATACAAGTGATAGCAATTAGATCCTTGCAATGTTTCATGCTTTATGTGATTCTTAGACACCACCAAAGTGTTGCAAGAGGACACTTATGACAGTCTTTAAACTTAGAGCAAACTCTGCAGAGCAACATCTGGGAGCTTGGCATACTGAAGATGATCCTTCTTCACAGGTTACTTGCAAAGTGAAAATAGCTAAAGATGTGAGATATGCAACAAAAATATTAGACAAATTTTTCATTTGTTGTGTGAGAAGCTGGTTCTCCAGTTATCAAATATCCATATTGGATGGAAGCAAGCTAAGAAGCCAGGTAAGCAAGCTGGAATTTTATATTAATAGCTTGTACACCAATCAACTGACTCAATGTAAAGGAAGAATTGATAGAAATGGCATTTTCTATGACTTTTGTGTCAATTGACAAGTGCAAGAAGTGCAGGAACATAGACTCATTGGCTTTTAGCACATTTTCCAGGAACGTATTCACAAGAAGCTAAATTTGCTGGTATCTAAAACAGTAAGAACTCCATAAAAATGTAATGAACTTCAGACTTTCTTTATCACTTAAATTAAGCAAGTGTACTATTTAACTTTATTACCCTGATTGATTGCTAACAGAAACAGTTAACCTTGAGGTAAAATCCAGTGTATAGTGAACAAGTGATAAGGCCAGAGGTCTAATTAATAAGCTTGAAAGATGGTAGAAAATTTTCACAGTTACAAGGAAATACTAATAACTAAGGCTCCTTTGGGCTTCCAAAGACCAATGTAAGACAGAGGAATGCAGCTCTAGTGATCCATTTATTCCTTTAACAACTTTAGATCAACAATGAGTCAATAAGGTTTTGACTGATGGTGAAATTTTTAGATTTAATCATAGATAAAGACATTACTTTTATTTCTATGCTGCATACGAGAAATGTTTCACAATGCTAATCAAAGTTGAGTTTCATGTATACAAACCATAGGCTGAGTTTATGCTGCACCAGTTGCCATATCTTCCAGAACATTAGCACCATAGTACACAATATCCTCCAAATGATGCTGGCTGATCTAATAAAAGAAATACTTTGTTCTCTTATCAGCATCCTATGCTCCACAAGCATATGCCTTAATTCCACATAACATTGGAAGTGATGCAAAAGTTTCATTTGCTAAGTGGGAAATGAAATATAGTCATAAAAACTCTAAAGGAATAAATGTTTGACATAGTGTCATATACTTTGTTCTCTGATCAGCATCCTATGCTCTGCAGAGATATGCCATAATTCCACATTACATTGGAAAGGATGCAAGAGATTCATTTCCTAAGTGGAAATGCAAAATAGTCATAAAAACTCTAAAGGAAAAGATGTTTGATGTAGTGTCATAGGCAGAAAGCACCGGAAAATATGTTTTACATGACACATGGAATCTGAAGAAGTAGGGGTCAGATTTAGGAAGGTAATCGATAGTTCACCATCTCTCTTGTGATTTTTCAGTCAAGCTCAGACATACTACCAAGAAGAGCCACTAAGATCAAAAGCTCAGAAAGAACTAATGATAGAAACTGCATAGTTGATAGTTGATATAAAGGACGCACATAACTCATCAGAACATACCTCCATTCATCAAAAGAAGCTCTAAAATTATTCATCATTGCCTAAACCAAAGTAATATGTCATATAATATAAAAATCTAAACTGCAGATATATCAAAATTAAGCCAAAATGGGTCTCTATCAATATAATTAAAAAGGACCAAATTCAGTTCGTACAAAACTCTATAAAGACGAAACTAAGGGGGGAAGGTTGGAATCTCCCAAACTCATTATTCATGAAACCAGCCAAAACCTGACACACGTAACTTAAACCATTCCTTCAATAAGAAAACCAGTTTACATGACCCTCTTACTCCTGCCTAAAAATCATTCTTTCACAGAATTTTCCCCATTTTACCATAAACTAAAAGAGGAGCTTGAAATCACTTACTTAGGTTGCGGCTCACTACTCTGCACCTCCCCATCTCCACCATCTGCCGCCACCCCATCATCCACCAACCTCTCCTTCAACTCAACCTTCTCCTCCTCCCCGCCCTCCAACTTCTGAGACCCCGTCAGCCTCGCGAGAAGGACGAACGACATTCCACCAAGCACATTGTTCAAGCTCCTTAGAACTACCACTGACGTCTTGAACCCGGCCGGTGGCAGCGCCTTCTCTATCACAAACTCCAACCCATTCAGCGTCTGGTACCTGAAATTGCTGCTTACTCCCATATGCAGCGCCCACGTCAACGCGTTCAGCACCGTCGGCGGCGGCTTGTTCGGCGTCTGGAACGCCGGGTCCATCTTCTTCCTCAGTGCGATCAATCCATTCGAGATCGCCGTCCCCGCCAGCCCCGCCGCGAACCCAACGGCGGCAAAGGTGACGCCTTTGTAGACGAAGGTGCCGAGACGAGAGAGAAGCGAGTAGGCGCCGGGCTCGAACATGTGGCTGGGGAAGGCAGAGCGGGTGGCGGCGGCGGTGGCAGCGGTGGGGCGAGGAGGTACATAAGGACGAAGTTGACTATGGATCCGACGACGATGGTTGAGAAGACGAAGTCGAGCTCGTTGAGGCCGAAGTTGGGCGGGAGGCCATGTCGCCAAGGACACAGGCAGTGACACCGACGAGCTCCTCCATCAGGACCTTGAATGGGAACTGGGGTCAGCGGAAACCCTAGATCGCCACCCTTCGAGGAAGAGCCCAAGGGGCCGCCGGCGCTGCGATCGGAGGAGGGGTCCTCCCCGTGGTGGTGATCGCCGGGAGCACCGTCGGAGCCCCATCCTCCACCGCCGCCGCCGCCGTAGCCGCCTGGAGGTATATTGCCAGAGCCGCCGACAGCGAGATCCGGGGAGGTAAGGCTTTGAGAGAGGTTAGGGTTGGAGGATCGGGGGGAGAGGGAGAGGGAGGCGGCCGTGGTGGCGGAGGGACGGAGGGGGATGGAGGCGGGGTGCGGGAGTCCAGTGGGGAGATGGCTGAATTCGGAGAGGTGGGAGGAGGCGAGTTTGGGAAGCGCCGAGAGGCGGAGCTGCGCGGCCATGGCGGCGGGCTTCGCCGGCGAGTGCAAGAGAGAGCAACAAAGGATCTTAGGTTATACGAAATATTTTAGCACTTATATAAGGTTATTTTATGACAAGGGACTACAGCTATAGACTAAGGTATAAAGATGACGCGTGCCATTGTTGTGTATTTGATATGAGGACTGCAAATAGCGGGTACCTGTCACTTATCCCGTAGATTATTATGTTGGTTGCTGTTTGCAATAAAATTGCGGCCGAACAAGCCGCCCGCAGTAGGCGGGACTTGTTTGGCGTGGTTGGGGTTCTCCACCAAACTCATAGTACCAAAAGGGCCCTTCAGACCATTATAGTTTCTGCTGTTCTCTAGATGGTATAATTGTAATTATATAGTACTTTAAGGGCATTCAGACGTCAGTGTGAGGAGGGTTCCATGGTGGAAGGTGGAATATAGCATTTCCTCTCTTTTTTCTATTTTTACTTTACCTTAATATATTTTTTTACTGTACGTTAATTCATAAAAAGTAAAATTACGAAACAAGCGCTTAACTTAAGACGAGTTTCATTTACCATCCGTGCTGTTTAAAATTTCTGTTAGATTTCATTGAAATTATTAAGTGATGCAATGTAATCCGGAGCCTCATCTAACACCGGATGCTATTAAGATACCATCTGAAATGCTACAATTACCTTCAATATTATTAAAAAAGTTTCGAACCCAAAATACTATAATTAAAAAAACTTTATTCCCTCCACTTCTTTTCACTCCGCTTCTCTTAATATAGTTATCCTTGGATTGTCTCGTCTCTTCAATTGTTTGCCATCAATGATCTAGTCCGCAGATTTTAGCTCCAGCTATCCTAACTTTGAAAAATTCCTATGGAAAGTTGAAGAATTTTGGAATTCAAACTTCCTGAGCTACTCTCCTCTTTTAGAGTACGTTTGGTTAGTTATTAAAAAAATATTTTTTATTTTTATTTTAAAAAATAAAAATAAAATTAATATTAATAATATTATAAAAATAAAAATTAAATTAAAATAATTAAAATAATTACTT
>KE508833.1:0-11676 GCA_000441515.1 Elaeis oleifera | reverse complement strand
TATAACCAAATGCCTCTTAATTTTTCATTCTAAAATGCAATTCCAGTGTTATTTCGAGACATAGGCCTTATTAGAAGAAGTGGTTTGTAATTTGGGTAAGAGTTTGTTAGAAAATATTGAACGTTGAATGTGTTGGTTTGCTACTCGATATGGCCCCTTTTCGCAATAAATTTGCTTTGGAAAAGGTACATCTTCCGCTCTGCCACTCCGCGGATATTTCATGTTAAATGTTGTTAGTCGTATGTCCTGGTGGATACAAAATGGGTGGATTGGTGGCTCATTAAGTGCTTATGCTTACCTTAGTTAGCTTGGCCAACTATAATCAATGCTAGTCACTAAGAATGCATATGGTTGCTTAATTTATGTAATCTCTGTTTAATTAACAAATGTGAGAAGCTTAGTTATTGCTAGCTCCCTTGAGTACAATCTTTTTGGTCCAAAGCTTGTATTTGTTTGTGATAACTAGTTGTGGAGAAGCCCCAGCTTAGTGGAAGGTGGCTTGATTTGGGTTGGTACCATGCGCTTCCACCATTAAGAAGTGGCACCAAGTTAAGAAAATTTTAATCCTAAACATACCACAAGACCATCGCATGATGCAGTTTTATGAGCTGAAGTAGATGGAGTTGGATGGTGAGACCCCATTGTATCATTTAATGAACTTAAAAAATTGAACTAAAAATTCTTAAGTAAGAGGGAGATAAGTGAAATTCACCCTTAGTTGAGAGGGTCTTGTGATAACTTTCTTTTATAAAATTGTATGATTTCTTGATTATGAATGATCTGATAGTTAAATAAATTTGCAGTATTTTTTATTTAATTATGATGAGATGTATGAGACGTATTATAATGTTTCTTGAATAATATAATAACTTATCTTCGAAAGGGTGTGCGTTCATTCAAGGAGTGTACAAGTTTAGGCGAAGGTTATCCGAGGAATGCACATGATTGGGGTTAGTATGAAAATTGAGCTAGCACAAATTTATTGGATTACTATTATTGTAGAAATCTATCTTGGGTCAGGATGGCCAGAGTTGATCGATGACCGCAGATCAGCAATGGCAGAACGGCAGCGGCAGAACCTGCAAGATAAGTCTCTGATCGGAGTTGGTTCTAGTGGAGATCCTCCAATGCTCAAGTCAAATTCTGAAATAGATGGAAAGGAGTGAGCGTATTAGAAGAAGATTTCATACCTTGAGAGGTCCCTGTGGGCAGAGGCTAAAGAGCCATGAGAAGGATAGAGAATCAGATGGTTAGTTTTGACTTATCAGACGAGATATATCCATTATCTTCTACTTTATCTAGAGAGATATATTTGTTATCTTTTGCCTCATCGAGAATGAAAAGAATCAATGGTTAGCCTTGCTTTATTGGATGAGATATTCTTGTTATTTTATTTCTTATCTGCTCATGGCAGGTTGTCACACGGATTCTGAAATTTTTTTCAGCTGGCATAATTAGGTATAATATTTTTTGAATATCAACAGACATCAACCATCATTTAAGGTAGGATCGGGCCCAGTTACCATGCACATCGGCTTCATCTGAGAAAAAAATTTTCTATTCATAACATATATCCCATACTCTCAAGTCCGAGCTAGAATTAGGTTGGATGAAGAGAATACATTATATATCAGCTTTAAGTAGTAGCTGAAGCCAATCCTAATTCAAACATCCGATGTGTAGAAATTCCAACATCATTTTAATAAGCCACATTTGGACAACCTATCTCAAGTCAGATAGTGTAGGTCGAGGTATTCAGGCACCTTCAGGTGGTCTCTTGAAGGTAGCATACTCTTTAATTTGTCCTTGAGATGGCTCTGAGTATGTATAATAATTCCTTCGGAGATCTCAGCTCAGATTAGCATTACTGATATTTTGAGCCTCCAAAGATTCTTTTCATCATTGTTGCTCATAGCTTGGCTTGTCTTCGAGGGGCTTACTTTGCTCATAGTTGATCGAGTTCTTCTTCATCGACTATTTTCATTTGGAAATAAGGTGTTTCTTGTGGCTATATTCATTTGAAGACGAAGTACCTTCAAGAAACTCCTGACTATATTCGTTCAGAAATGAAGCATTCTTCTCGTGACTATATTCGTCTGAAGATGAAGCACCTTCAAAAACTCCTAGCTATATCCATCTTGGGACAAAACACCCTTCTGGTGGCTATATTTATCTAGAGACGAAGCATCTTCAAGAAACTCATCGTAGCTATATTTATCTTAGAATGAAATATTCTTCTCATGGCTATATTTGTCTTGGGATAAAGCACCTTTGAGGAACTCATTGTTGCTATATTCATCTTAGGATAAAATGCCCTTCTCATAGCTATATTTATCTTTGGATGAAGCACCTTCAAGGGACTTGTCATGATTATATTCATTTTCGGACGAAGTGTCTTTGAGGAACTCATCATAGCTATATTCATCTTAGGATGAAGTATCCTTTTCATGGCTATATTCGTTCGGAGATGAAATACCTTCGAGAAACTCATCATGGCTATATTTATCTTGGGATAAAACATCCTTCTTGTAACAATATTCATCCAAAGATGAAGTATCTTCGAAGAACTCATCATGGCTATATTTATCTTAGGACAAAATATCCTTCTCGTGGCTATATTCATCTTGGGACAAGGAGCTTTCAAGGAATTTATCGTGGCTATATTTATCTTGAGACGAAGTATTCTTCTACTATATTCATTAAGAGATGAAGTACCTTTGAGGAACTCGCTATGGCTATATTCATCTTGGGACGAAACATCCTTCTCATGGCTATATTCGTCCAAAGATGAAGCACCTTCAAAGAACTCATCGTGGTTATATTCATCTTGAGACAAAGCACCCTTCTCGTGGCTATGTTCATTTTGAAATAAAGTGCCTTCAAGGAACTTGTCGAGGTTATATTCATCTTAGGACAAAGCATCTTCTTATGACTATATTTATTCAGAGATGAAGCACCTTCGAGGAATTCATCATGACTATATTTATTTTGAACAAAGCATCTTTCTTGTGGCTATATTCATCTTGGGGCGAAGCACCTTCGAGGAACTCATCATGGCTATATTCATCTTAGGACAAAATATCCTTGTTGTGACTATGTTCGTCTGGAGACAAAGCACTTTCAATGTACTTCCCATGGGTTGGCCAAGGTCTCCTTTGTCTCGGATGGTTAGAGTTTGAGAGTTCTGCTCGATGCCTTTTGGCCATTGATTGTGGTCTCCACTCGACTTGCCAGTGGACAAGGAGCATTGATCGGCCTTGAAGTCATAGATTTGCACATGATGAATGAAAGAACTTTGCCATATTAGCTTTGGTTAGGCCCCCTAATTTCTAAGTCAAGTCGAGCTTTGAAGTAAAAAAAAATAGATGATTAGAGTCATGTTATCCTATTTTAGTGAGTTTGCGTCTAGTCGGCCTTCAATGGTTGGTGTTCTTAAGTCAATCTTTTCATTTCAACTTCCAAAAGCTCAGCTTTGAAAGGTTGACTTTTGGGAGTTTAGCTTTTAGGAGCTCATTTTTTGAGGGTCGACCTTTGGAGGTCGACTTTTGAGAGGTTGGCTTTGGGAGCTTAGTCTTCAGGAGCTCAACTTATGGAGGTTGGCCTTTGAGAGCTCGACTTTTAGGAGCTTTCTTTTAGGGCATCAGCCTTCAGAGATCGACTTTTAAAAGGTCGACTTCGGGAGCTTGGCCTTCTAGAGGTCAACTTATGGAAATCGGCCTTTGAGAGCTTGACTTTTAGGAGCTTGCTTTTGGGGGTTCAGCCTTCAAAGGTCATTTAGGAGGTCGGCTTTGAGAGTTTGACCTTCGAGAGGTCAGCTTATAGAGGTTGGCCTATGGAGGTCGGCCTTTTTGATCAACCTTTAGACTCCATCTTGGCATCGGGCTTCACTTCAACCTCGATCTTTCATCTCGGCTCAGTCTCGATTTTAGCCTTTGGCTTGATATCTCAGCTTAGATTTTGAGCCTTGCCTCAACTCGATCTCAATCTTTGTCTCGATTTGGTCTTGATCTTTACTTCAGCTCGATCTAGATCTTTGCCTTGATTCGACCTTAATCTTTATCTTAACTCAATCTAGATCTTTGCCTTTGCTCGGTCTTGTTCTTTGCCTCAGTTCGGATTTAATTTTGCCTCCACTTAGCCTTGATCATTTTTTTGATTCTGTCTTGTTCATTGCCTCGGTTCAGATTTGGTCTTTGCCTCGATTCAGACATAATCTTTACCTCAGCTTAGCCTTGAACTTTGCCTTGGTCCAACCTTGATCTTGCCTTGGCTCAGTCTTATTCTATACCTAGGTTTGGACTTGATCTTTGTCTCAGCTTGACCTTGATCTTGCCTTGACTCAATCTTGTTCTTGCCTTAGTTCGGATTTGTTCTTTGCCTCAGTTTGGACATAATCTTTGCCTCAGCTCAGCCTTGAACTTTGTCATGGTCTAGCCTTAATTTTGTCTTAGCTCGATCTTGTTATTTACCTCAGTTCAGACTTGATCTTTACCTCAGCTCGATCTTGATCTTGCCTCGGCTCGATCTATGCTGGCCTCAATTCGAACTTGATCTTTGCCTCAGTTTAGATGCTCCAAGACCTATGGTCCTATGAGAAGGAAAGAAAATGGAATGATGGATAAGATCTTGAGAGTCTCTTAGTATGAGAGTTTTTGAGTCATGAGAGTCTCTCCCTCTTAGAACTTGTTTTTTGGAATGTCCTTGATTCTGTTCAGATAGATAAGAAAGTATAAATCCATCATGGATTTGGGATAGAATTCAAGGGATTTCTATAATCTTGTTCCTTATTCAGATTTTAATCTGTCATGATCTCTTCCTTGTTTGGATCCCATGAAGAATTCAAATTTTGAGATATGGACGGGAAAGCAAGAATGATTCCAAAATCGAGGGATTCTGGTTGTCTCCTTTCGCATTTGGATATTGTGATCTCCTTTCTCATTTGGATCCTTTACTTTTATCTGGATGTTGTGACCTCCTTCTTCATCTGGATCCTCATTTAGATCCTTCTTTTTTATCTAGATGTGGCAATCGCCCTCCTCATTTGGATCTTATGCCTCCTAGTTTTGAGCCTAACTAGAACAACTTGAGGGGCATTAACCGATTTGAAATGGTCGGCTTGGATCTGGTCATGACATCTAACTGATCTGGAGATGGTCAGATCTGATTGATTTGGAGGTGATTGGATCTGATCAATGTCGGCCGATCTAGAGATGGTAAGGTATGATTGACCTTTGGCTGATTTGGAGGCGCTCAAATATGATCAACATCGGCCAATCTACAAATGGTCAGCTTAGATTCGATCGACAACAAATCGATCTTGGAGTAGCTAGATCTAACCAGCATTGATCGATCTAGTCTTTAGTAATTTAGTGGCATTGGAGCGATGCAATAAAGTTCTTAATTGGATGCACACTTCTTCCCATAAATGGGTCTGAGCCCTTCCTCTAGTTTTATCTGTTACTGTAGAACTCTATCTTGGGTTGGGTGGCTAGAGTTGATCGATGACCGTAGATTGGCAATAGTAGGACAGGGTGATTGGACCTACAAGATAAGTCTCTGATTAGAGTTGGCTCCAATCAAGATCCTTCGATGCTCAAGTCAAAATTTTGGAACAGATAAAAAGAAGTATATTGGAAGAGAAATGATTTCATACCTTGGGGGTTCTCTATGGGCCTCTATTTATAGGTAGAGGCTAAAGAACTATGAGAAGGAAAGAGAATTGATGGTTAGCCTTAACTTATCAAGCGAAATATGCCCATTGTCTCTACTTTATCTGGAGAAATATATTTATTATCTCCTACCTCATCGAAAATGGAGGAGAATCGATAGTTAGCCCTATTTCATTAGATGAAATATTCTTGTTATCTTCTTCCTTATCTACTCACGGTAGGTTGTTACATAGATTCTGAAATTTTTTTCAGCTGGCGTAAATCAGATACAATATTTTTCAAATTATCAGCAGATATTGACCATCATTTAAGGTTGGACCAAGCCTACCTTCCTTATGCATCGGTTTCATCTAAGAAAGAATTTCCTATCCATAACAATTGCTTTTGACCCAAATTTTAGAACGGATCAATTTCCATTTGATTTGTAAAATAATTAAAATTGTTAAATTTTAATCAAGAAATCAAGCAACATAATCCATCCTAAAGTAGATGAATCCATTATAATAATAATATGATGTTGGTATTAGTCTTTGTTGGTGTACCACCTAGGGTCCATGCATAGGGCATTAAAAATGGATTGGATATGAATTTGAGATATTAGTGTGGACTGAATTTTGAAATCCATATTTCTATCAATATCTTTTCAGCATATATGAATATAGATACAAATATTAAAAAATATTAAAATTAGTATCTATATTTATTCCAAACGAACATGAATAAAAATAGATATTAAGCATATTCATATTTATTTTAGACAGATATTACAAGTCAGATATTATTTAGATATAGTTTCTTCTTTCCAAATATTAATATAAATTTGATAGTGCTCATGTATAGATCAGACTTTGAGCCGAGTTCAATAAGGTAAACTAAGATGATTGACATAACAGAATGTATGGTGATAAAATATGTTGCTATGCCTCTACAAATGGGTATAATAGCTCAAATATATCGTCTAGCTAGAGCAGGTTGGCATTAGTTAGGATTCCAACCACCTACAAAGAAAGTCCGCACACATCGGAGGAGATAGGGGGTTCTCCGATGGGGCATCCTCTAATGCTTCAGTTAGTGAAAATTAGAGGGAAAGAACAGTAGAAGAAGATAGTGAACACCATAGAAAGAGACTATCTCCCCCTTTTCCCCTTCTCTTCCTTTTATGGGGCAACGTTTGCTAGGCAGTTAGCAATTGTCGGAGCTAGAGTAGTGGGTTGTTGGCAATTGGTTACAGAGCCAGCTATCCATGTGTAGAGAGATGGATGCCATTACAACCGAATGCTAACTCAAAATAATTTACACATCCATGGCTTCTTATAGCTTCCGAACTGGAGTATGGCTCATAAAAAATTGGGACAGAGATGAGATGAGGTCGACAGAAAACCATTGATGTAGACCTTGTTTGAGGTCGACCTTATGTGATTGGCTATCAATCGATGACATCAATATTCCATAGAACATGCATCCCAGATCATCCACATCATAATGCCAAGTGTTTGTCACATCTTCGAAGGTCGGACATGTTATTAGGTGGACCAATTCTTGCTAAACAATTGCCCCCAATTTTCAGTTCGGAAAGCATTTCTTCTTGCTCTCTCTTCTTTTCTTCTTCTTTCAGTACTAGGAAGCAGATCACCATTTGGATTCCAAAGTCATATGTAGCAGTGAGCTCCTTTATCTTTGTGACACTTCGTTAATGCAATCAGAATAGTTGAATACCACTTTAGGTCTTCACCGATGTGATGAGAGTTCTGTTTCAACAGGTAGCACTTAGAAACATCGGTAACTCATATCAATTTATTGTCGAAATGGCATTTTAACTAGGTCTAGAGTTGTCGGATGTTTCTAGGTCTGATTACCATTTGGTGCTTGCAAAGGCATGAGTCCCATTGTTGCACTGTTGTTCTGTCACTCTGCATTAATTATCTATCATAGTATGCGAAGGGGCACATCACTTGAATTCTAAAAGAGTATCCATCACATCCTTTCTGCAGCAATATCAAAGTGGTATTTAAGGAGTCGTAATGATTTTGTAAAAAAATGGTTTTCCATATGTTCTTCGACCCACCACATGATGCCAAATGGCAATGCTCGTAGCATTGGATGGAAGAGTCAGAGGATCGGAACCATTGATGTCCCCTTATTAATATAGTCATTCGGGCTTGGCTTCCACCTTTCCACCATTGTTGTTGCATCTGCTGTTCTTGAAGTTTTCTTCCCAGATGGCAACTTCCAGCATGATAAGAGATCCTTCGGCTAGTTCGTCTTTTACTTCTTCATCCTTTGAACTTAAGTTCTGTAACTTTCCAGCCCTTAGTCTTTACTTTCATTTTGTTTATCCAATATTTCTATTACCTCCATAGGTTTTTATTCCTCTTTCTTTGACCTTATGGCTCCTTATAGAAAATAGAGAAATATAGTAGTCCCGAACCTTCTAGCTCTTCTTCTCCAAAAGGGCCTAGGGATGCTCCATAGAGAGTCCCCAATGAGGCTCCTCATGGCCAGAGCCATATGTCTCTAGGACCCAACCATGAAGAGTTGCATCTTGATGAATCTGACTAGTGAAAGTTTTGGATTCAATATTTCATCCCTTCTTTCTTTAGGTTAGTTACACCCAATAAGAATGATAGGGTTTTCATTCATCGAGAAGGCTATGTCACTTTTTATGAGGAGACACTCTCTCTGGTCTTTGATTTTTTCTTCATCCTTTCATTTGTAACATATTAGATTATTATAGGATTCTTTACACTCAGATCGCTTCAAATAGGATTTGGGCTTTAATCGCCTTCATTTTGATTTGTGACATTGCCAAAATTTCTCCTCAATGCTTTCTTTTAGGTCTTTATTTTTTTTGAAAAAGCACCTCTATGATAAGGAGTGGTGGTACTTCTCCTCTCACCTTAAGTGTAAGATTATAGATGGCCTACCATCTTCTGTATATCGCTCGAAGGATAGGTACACTTTTGTTCTTCAGATTAGCCTTGGGGTTTGGAATCACCTGAGGTGAGCCTTGGCTCGAGACGAACAATAGGAGGGATCCTCTCAAAGAGAACCTAGAAGACTATCGAAAACTGCTCGATATCCATATCCTTTAATTCAAGAACCTATTGATTAAGGAAAGACTATATGATGCAAGCATTAGCTACATCACTCCTCATCATATGTTATTGTTCTTCATGCTTTCTTATTGTTTTATCTTTCCTCACCGCAGACTTCTAAATCTTTTTTTTGTAGAAATGAAGCAAACAATCGATGACATTGAAGCTGTGCAAGGAGGAAGGACAAAAGAGATCGGCCTTGCACCCAAAGGTTGAGCTCTCAAAGAGGAAGAAGCTGGGTTCTTCCTGTCCACCTCGACCTCAGTTGAGGTCTTCTACAGCGATGGTGGTCTCATCAGATCAAGCTCTGAGGTTGGCAACTTTAGCTATCTCTCAGATCGAATCGGAGGTCATTATCCTGATCAACGTGGCTCCGAGACCTCCTTCGGGAGATAATCGACCTCTTTCTGACCTTATTGCCTAGGAGGAGATCATGATGCTGACGAAGACACTAAGGAAGGATGCATCAGTGCTGATGGACGGTCAGCTCACTAGTGAGCGAATGAATCTCCTCATTCTTCTAATAGACTAGGAGCTACGAAGGAATATTCAATAAAAATGTCTAGGATACTAGTTTAATCAGCATCATTAGGTGAGTTCTTCCTCCTCTTCTTTATTTTTCCTTCCTTTCTTTCTTCTTTCTTCTTTTGCAACTCGCGTTCTTTGTGTAGATGATGCACTCACTTCTCTTCATTAGGGAAACTTTAGTGGAATGTGATCAGGCTAAGGTTTCTCTTGTGAAGAAGTTGAAGACAGTTGAGGAGGAGTTGAAAGCTACATTCAAGAAGGTTGAAGAAGACCAGGCTCGATTGGAGGTCGATTGAAGGAAAAGGGTAGTTCAAAGCATATATTTTAAAATTTTACAGTTGACTAATAAAAAATTAAATATTTTAATCTTCTAAATATGTCTTACATCATATCTAAACTATCATTAAGGATCTATGATATAAAAATTATATATAAATTAAATAAATAAAAATTACATCGATCACATCGATGCCCTGAATTTGATCTAACCTTTAGATTATATTGGTAGAGTTCAGAACTCATTATCTTTTTATGGGTTGATGATCTTCACTGCTGATAAGCATGGTATGAAGCTCTCACTGATGTCGAGCAGCTGCACAAGCATCCGATCTCTACAGATGGTCCACACGAAGCCTCTCGAACCGATCAGCCCTCTACGGGAGTGCTAGCTCGCGTAGTCGGCTTCTGATGGCAGATCTGACTTGATTTCCTTTTCGATCACCTCAAATCATTCTGATGTCGAAGATGGATCAGAAAAGGATACTGGATGGTGAAAAAATTAAGATGAAGACTCTCTTCTCTTTGGTTTTCTCTCACCCAAAACCTAGAACAGTTCTAGGTCTCTCACCCAAGAGGAGAACGGTCTCCTTTTTGTTCATGCCAAGGAGGAAGGAAACCCACCCAATCATCACATTCCAAAAAGTATTTTGATCCTCTTTCTCTTTGATATCTCGTGGTGAAGCACTTTCTTCTTTTGGCATACAAAATTATGGCCTTTTTATGGTTGTCACACAAACAAGATAAAACAGGATAAGGGCTGGAATTTGTTGCAATTCAAACTCTTTTAAATTCAATTCGATTCTAATTTTTTCTCACCCTTATCTAACTTAAAGAGGGACTTACCAGAGAAAATTAGCATAAAAATTAGTTGAAAAGATCTCCTTTTCTCGTACATAATAGACCCCTTTAAAAGCAGCCAATGTGTGGAAGGATATGGATAAAGTTTTAAGTTGAAATTCAAACTAATTTGAATTCAAATTAAAATCAATCAATTTCTATCCTTAATGAGCGACAAAAGAAGGATTATTTTTTAGTTTTCTCACGTACAAACTAATTTTATATGATGAGAAAAAGTATGAAACAATTTAGGTGGCACAAGGGATAGAGTCCTACTCATTTAGGACTCTAGGGTTTAACCAATTGGATTTCTTTCAAACCTAATCCAATTAGATCCAAATAAATATGATGAATCTAATCTAATTAGGCTCTTATAACCTCAATTAAATTTGATCAAATTAATAAATTAATTAAGCCATAGATCTAATCAAATCAGGATCATTTCTTCCTTACCAATTAGGTCATCTCATAACCTAATCCGACTTGATCTGATTGAATCAAATTCAATTAGACTTGATGCAGACTCTAATACTTAATCAAATTGAGCTAATTAGTGATCTAATCACTAATTAATCTTCTATTAAAGATAGAGTCCAAGTCTAGTCGGACTCTTTACTAGAGTCTCCGTCCAGTGAGACTCTTCAGCAGAGTCCCTGTCAAGTGGGACTCTTCACCAGAGTCTCCATTGACTGGGACTCTTCAGATTAGTCAAGTGATCAGAGAGAAACTTCTAATGTGTGTGATGAAGAAAAAATCGCCTTTTCCTGTGTAGGATCTTCCAGATTTCACCAAATCTAGGACGGAATAATTTAAAATTTTTATCCTATGCTATTTCAGATCTAATTCTCTAGATCTAATTTTATTATTTGATATTTAAAATCTAAAATTAAATCTAAAACTATGATGAAAGAAGAAGTACCTCAAGGATAATCTAATTACTCTGTAGATGATCGCAGCACAACCTGAGATTCTGATGTAGCCATGCAAGCGTCTGGCCTCTACTGGTATCCACTCGAGTAGGATCTGGAACGTCTTCTCCTCACGAATCTATGATCCAAAAATTAGATCACTATCTAATTTGGAAGTACTTCAAAACTTCTTCTGAAGTTGGAGCAGCAGCCTGTCGAAGATGTCCTGCAGCCTTCTGTTCTAGGCGTCACCACGCCTTGTACCTTTGCCAGATGAACGTCCAACTTCTTGGACGTGAAGAGGGGAGAAAAGAGAGTAGGGAGGATGTGGAGAAGAGGGGAGGGGCGGCAACTATTGAG
>KE508832.1:54021-69882 GCA_000441515.1 Elaeis oleifera | reverse complement strand
GGTGCATCCTACTCCAAACAGCGAACTTGAACCTACTGAACCCAACATACACACAAGGATCTGAATGGTTAGGGATCAAGAAAACGTGCAGTCAAACCCAGTAGCCTCACTGTGAATAATCAATGACACCGCAAGTCAAAGGACTACTCACACCACTGCAGTATTTTGAAGACCACTGACAAGTGAGTAGACATCCATGTGGTTCTCATGTTGGTCACGCTCAGTGTAAGTTGTTCTCTAACAACCACCCACACCTTCACCTCAATGTCTCTACACTACAGATCCGAGACTCATTTATCCACAAGAGAGGTGAACCATGCATCGACCTCAAATGGATTAATTACTATCCTCCATGATGATTCTTTGATCGAGAGTATTTAAAAATTAATCACTAATTAATGTATGTCTTAAATTCTTAGCACTTTAAGAATATACAAAAATCATCTTTATTAATTCTAGGATAAATCTTGGACACATAAACATGATTGAAATAAAAAATCTTTATTGATAATAAAAGTTATAAGTACAAGTTTTAAGTCCTGAAATTATATAATGTGTCAGCCAACAATTAGCTTTTAGGACACAAATCTCACACATACAGGTGAGATATAGGGGTACATCATCACTGAACGAGTGACTCACCTGCTGAGTACTCTGTTGTCAAGAGTAGCTCATGATGCGTATGGGTATAAGTGTTCCTCAAATCTGAGATCACTATAGTGACTTACAAACAACTCACTATGCTTTGGTGTCAGACTACTTGCATTTCTAATGCAGTGATGGAAGGCTACTGAATACAGTCAAGTACTTACGAAGTCTATATGTGGATTAAGATGGGATTAACCCCTCCGTATTACAGGAGATAATGTATCACTGTATTTTAATTTAGTAAACCCTGATTCTAGATAATCCATATGATGGATATGAAAGATTGAAATACAATATGGATAACTCTTTATAGGGTTGACAGTTAAACCCTAGATCATCCTTGAGCATTTAGGATCAAAGAAATGAATTATGCGGTAACCATAGGCATTGGTTTTTGAATATTGTCTTGCATATATTCGACCTATCCAGACGTCAGAAATCATTGCTAGATAGTAATTCTGATTAGTACAGAAAATGATTTCTGTGCTATCAACTTAATGTTTGAACCTATGGAGTCACGCACAAAATCGGGCAATGTAGGAAAGAATTGATCTAAGTCTAAGTTCAATTTAAAAGTATGTGACTTGATTAAATGAATAGATTAGCTTAATTAAGAATTAAGTTAGAGATCATATGGGATTAAACAAGTTGACTATATCTAGCTAGCACTAGATATGAGGTTCAGATTTAATTCGGGATGATGTTAATCTGATCAATGATCCAAAAAATTTATGAAATAGTCAATTTATATTTTAATTAATTTTAAATTAGATCTAATTTAATTAAAATTAATTGAATTAAAATTAATTTAGACTTGGATCAAAATCCTAATTAGATTAGGATTGACGGGCTCTTCGAATCTAGTTTGAATTGGATTCGAATCGGATCCAAACAAATCAAATCTAAGCCCATTTGATTTAGAACCAAAGAGTCCTATGTACCTGAGACTCTCTCTCATAAGGTGGCTGACCAAAGGAGGGAGGAGGCTGATTTTTTTGCCCCATATTGTGAGCACAGTGAAAGTGTTCATGCATGAAGAAAGGAGGTGTCCTTTCTTTCTTACATCTCCTTTCTTAAGTAGGATTTCTTATTGGATAAGGACTCCTAACCCCTTAGGACATTGGATCAGATTTGGATGCTTCCCCTATTTGAGGAGGGACCCAACCAACTGGTGAAAAAAGATGAAAAAGAATTCGTGCGACAAATAACAAACATCATGAGAAAAAGTGGGCATCTTGCCTTCTTGGCATCATCTCTATTGGAGTCTTCTTTTTGACGTGAAAGGTCTCATCCAAGAAGATCTCAAGGCATGAGATTAGATCTCCTCCCTCCTCCTTACTGTCTTTTTGAAGGATTGATGCAAAAGAATCATCCCTCTTCCCTATAGAGCCTGACGTGCGCACGAAGTAGAGGGCCTATGCTTTCAGGCCTCGCGAGGTATCGGATTCAAGCAATCTCTGGAGATTTGATCCCTATTTTACTGTGTTCAAGATAATCCATAATTGTTATGTATACTTTAGAATAGAAATTTTTTTTAAAATACACCTGGCAATCCGATTAGATCGGATACTTTCTTTCACACTTTACTATCAAGAGCAGCTCACGAAGGATATAGATATAAGTATCCTTCCGATCTGAGATCACCACAGTGACTTGCAAGCAACTTATTATGCTTTGGTGCTGGACTATCTATATTTTCAATACAGTGACGGAAGGTTTCTGGGCACCATCAAGTACTTGCGAAGTCTATGTGTGGGTCAAGGTGGAATTGACCGTTCTAGGTTATAGGAGATAATGTTTTGCTATATTTTGATTCAGTAAAACCTTGGTCAAGATAATTCATGTGATCAGTCATAGAATTTATAAGGTTGAAATACAACATGGAAGACTGATTAAGGGTTTAACAGTTTATCCTAATGTCATCCTAAGTTTTAAGAGTCAAATGGATGAATAATGCAGTAACCATATACCAAAGGTCTTGAATATTACTTTGTATTTATTTGACCTATCCAGATGTCAAGTATCATTACTAGATGGTCACTTCGATTAGTACTGAAATTAGTTCCTATACTACCGACTTAGTTTTCAAACCTATAGAGTCATGCACATTGTCAAGCAATATGGAAAAGGGCTTGACCTATGATCTATATATTCAATTTGGAAGTAGGTGACTTGATTAACAAATAGACTTACTTAATTGAGAATTAAGGTTCTAGATCATACGAATTAAAAATTGGCTATGTCCAGCTAGTACTGGGCATTAGCTATAGAATTAATTCTGGGGATGAGCTTGAATTAATCTATAATCCAAGGAATGTGAAGGGATTGGGTTCGGGTCCAAATTTGGTTTGGACCCGAACTTCTGATCATTGTTTGATCTGAATTTAGATGGTATTAGGTTTGAGTCCTAAATTGGTTAGGACCCAAATTTCTAATTAAAATCATCTTTTGATTTGGGGGCATTTTTGTATATTTGAATTATGAATTTAAATAAAAAAGAAAGAATAAGAAAGAAATTCAGCAACAAAATTTTATTCGCACGAGTAGAAACTCTATTTATGCGAACAGAAAATTGGGTTCCCACTAAATTTTTCTTTCTATTCATGCTGATCATTAGCCTTGGATTTTGAATCACACTGTTCATCGACCTTTGAATTTTGAATTCAAATAAAAATAATTATCTATCACACATTGAGAATAGATATAAAGCCGACGCACGCTCCTCCCTAAAAGAGAGATTGAAAATTTGAAAAAAATTAGAAAAAGGTCCCCTCCAAAGTGGAGAATCTTGTGGCTTCATCCCCCTATTTTGAGTTGCTGGATGTGCATGCAAAGTAGAGGAGCCACACCTACTACTCTCGTAAAGTTTTTTCAGCAACCTTGATCCATTTTCTACTGCATATCAAGGTATAACTCATAACTTGTTGAACAAAATTTTGAAACCTATTCTTTCTTCCCTGGAGATCCGACTTCGGTCCATTTTTGTTAGATATTTTTGCTTCACTCTGGTCAGGGATCCTTCGATGCTTAAGTTAGTGGCAATTGAAGAAGAAGAATAGTAGCAGAAGGTGGTGAGAACAAATTCTCAAGTTAAGAGAGAAAAGGAATCCCCCCATTCTTATCCTCGCTTCCCTTTTAGAGGAGAGAGTCTGTCGGGTGATTAGTGCCTGCAGGAGTTAGAGTAGTGGTTTTCAGAGCTAGTGTAGTGGATCCTATCAGAGTTGGAGTAGTGGCTATCCCAGGGCCAATCATCCACATTTGGAGGGGTAGTGGGCCTGCGCAATAGAGTACTAGTCCAGTGAGATCTGCATGCCAAGTGCCTCTGGAACCATCTAATCTGAAGGAAGGCTCATAGGGAGCTGAGATGGAAGGGAGATGACATCGGTTGGGACCGATGATGCTGGATTCACCGAATTGTTGACCTCTTATGATCGGCCATCAGCCAAGGACATTGGTGCCGCACGGATCTCATATCCTGGATTGCTGCATCACAAAGCAAGATGTCCACTATGTACTTGGGACTCGAATACATTAACAGGCGGATTGAATATGGTCCAACACGGCCCCCACTTTTCAGTTTGAAGTACTTCATACTGGAAAGTAGATTGTCAAACAAATTTCAGGGTCGCATGTTGAAGCAAGCTTCTCTATCATTTTGAGGCTTCATCGATGCGGCCGAAGAGGTTGAGCACCTCTTCAGATACCGACCGATGCGAAGAGAATGTAGTGGAGTTCAGGGATGTCGATGACTTGCATCGGATAGTTGTCGAAATGGTTTTGATGATGACCATAAAGATTGTCACAGCTAAGTCTCCCCCAATGTCGAGCTGGTGCCTGGTGAGTCAGCCATTGTAAGAGGTACTATTGTTAAATTTGTCAGAGGATCTGGTACAACTTAATGCAGCTCTCTCATCAATTATTATGGCAGAAAGAAGAAAAATAAAATAGATATAACCAAATATGTGGATTAAACCATGGTTACCTTTGTGGGGCATGCAAAGGCTTCACTATGAAAAGAAATAAGTACAAGAGGAGAACACCCATTCTCAACTCTCATATACAAACCTCTTTCTCAATAAGAAGCTCTCACCTCCCACCTTTACAAAAGCTCTCTCAAAAATTTCAAGAAGACCTTCTCACACAAGCCTGTCGAACCAGAGTTCTCGACGCCCTAGATGCTTTTTGTGTTCTCAACTGCTACATCATGTCTTAACCTCTACCCCTACACTCACAGCCACTCCCACGATTGTTTGAGAATACTTCTGATTGCTGTTGATGCCCTACCATAGCTGCTCACATCAAGCTACGTCTTACCTGCTCCATAGCCTCTCAGACCTCTTTTATGGGCCCAAATCTGCATCCAGATCGGAATTCTACCTTCAACAAGAGTCCAATTACATTTCTGGCCATTAAATCTTCCCCACTTGCATGCTTTACCGCACGATCATGCTTCTGCCCACCAGATCACGCCCGCTCGCATCCAGAATCATTGGATCTTCCCTACAAAGCTTCCTGGGCCGTTGGATTGCGCACAACCCTCCGTGAGCCATGATTTTTAGTCTGTGCACCGCATCGGTCCATGATGTCAGCGTGGACCACACCATCCCATGCGGTCCATCGTGGACCATGCAAGGTTTCAGTGAGCAGGTGGCACCACGTGGACCGCATGTCAGCATGCACCCACTTGGGCCACACGCTCGTGCTTGGGCCATGCACCCATGCTTGGGCCATGGCCCCATGCTAGGCCATGTTCCCATGCTAAGGCAGTGCACCCGTGCTTGGGCTGCACCGTGCTGGGCCAGCACATGCCTAGGCCATGCATCCTGAGGGCCTGCACACTTGTGCGCCAACTTGTGGCCCTTGCACTGCAGGCCCAACTGGGTCACGTGCTATGGGCCCCATTAAGCCATATTTTCAGACTCCTTGCGAGTGCTCTTCGAGCTGAGCTTCTTTGCATCTAAGTTTTCACTACTATGAATCGAATTCAAGGCATCAAAATCTCAATAATCTCCATCTTGACTTGACATTCGATCTTCATCTAATTCTAAGAGCTTTTGGATGATCTCGCCCTATGCCCTAGGGCAAATGCCTGCTACTCATGGATGGGCAAATATGGGAGTCGAGTCAGACCACTCGATTTCATCTTCATCCTGTATGATCTGAGACCTGCTCGGGATAGCCTCCTGGCGATGTCGTGTATCATCCTTTCGAGTCTTCTATCTTATGCCCAATCCACCTCCATCTGGACCTCCACTTCGTACTAGGCTCCCACTAGCATCCTCTATGATAGATAGCTTCTTCTTGCATAAGTGAGCATTGATCAACCTTTCATGGTTAATCTCCATCTTGATTGCGCCTAACTTCTCCATCTTGTTAAATCTTGATCAACACTACCGTAACAAGGACAACCACATGCCCTGGTACCACCTGGCTCTGATACCACTTGTCAGGGATCTGGTAACATCTTGTTACAGCAAAAAGAAGAAAAATAGGACAGACACAATCAAATATGTGGATTAGACCAAGGTCTACCTCCATAGGGCATGCAAAGGTTTCATTATAGAAAGAAATAAGTATAAGAGGAGAACACCCACTCTCAACTCTCATACACAATCTCTCTCTCAACAAGAAGCTCTTACCTCTCACCCCTTACAAAAGCTCTCATAAAAATTTCAAGGAGACCCTCTCACACAAGCTTGTTGAACTAGAATTCTCAACACTCCTGGATGCTTCCTGTGTTCTCAGCCGTTACATCATACCTTAGCCTCTGCCCCTACACTCACGGCCACTCCCATGGCTGTTCCAAGACACCTCTGGCTACTATTGATATCCCTACCACAGCTGCTCACGCCAAGCTGCGTCTTAGCTGCTCCACGCCTCTTAGACTTCTTTATGGGCCCAAATCGACGTCCAGATTGGAATTCTACCTTCAACAGGAGTCTAATTACCTTTCTGATCATTGGATCTTCTCCGCTTGCATCCTCTACCACACGATCATGGTTCTGCCCATCAGATCACGCTCGCTCATATCCAGAACCATTGGATCGTGCACAACCCTCCATAAGCCACAATATTCAACCCGTGCACCGCATCAATCCATGATGTCCACATGGACCTTGCTATCCCATGCGGTCCATCGTGGATCGTGCAAGGTTTCAGCAATCGAGGTGGCGCTGCATGGACCACATGCCCACGCACGTCTGCCTGGGCCACGCGCTAGCACTTGGGCCATGCACCCACGCCTGGGCCACATGCCTGCACCAGAGCCACACGCCTGCACCTAGGCCGTGCCCGCGCCAGGGCTAGTGTGCCTTGGGCAGTGCATCCCGCGCCTAGGCAGTGCATCCCATAGGCTTGTGCGCCTGTGGGCCGACCTACGGACCCTGCACTGTGAGCCCCATTGGGTCGCACACTATGGGCCTCATTGAGCCATATTTTCGGGCTCCTCACGACATGCTCATCGAGCTGGGCTTCTCTACATCTGAGTTTTTGCTACTGTGGATCAAATTTGATGCATCAAAATTCCAATAAATTAACGATGGTGGGAGTTCGGACTGCTCGAACATTTGTCGAAGTCGAGGTGTGGTTGGATGAGTTTTGATTTTCTCATCTTCAGGTCATGATTGAGGTTGGCAGATGTCCTTTCGAGTCCTAGGCCATTGGCAACTTGAGGTCAGGTGGACATTGGTGTGGTTCCACAGGTCTCTTTGGAATCTCAATGTCCCCCCTGAGTCGTTGGCTCTAGATCTTCTGATATGGGCCACTATCATGGCTTTTGGGGTCTGCAGCATTGGTCAGGGTCTAATCGATCCAAAGACTTTAGCTTGATTTTGGAGGAAACCTGAGGTTTTCTTCAAATGCGTTCGAAGGATCCAAGTGATTGATGCTATCTCGATCAGGATTTCGAAGGAGATTGGTTTATTGATCTATTCACTGGGCCCCCAAGGCATGTATCCGTAGGATGCTTTAAAACTCCATTCGCTAGTAATGTAAGGGAATCTTTTGAAGGAACAAACTAGGGAGTCATCCCAAGCCTACCCCATCCTGCCACATGGTGAACTGAAGTGGATCTTGAAGCATTTTGTGGACTGCTCCTCAGGATTTAGAATGGATAGAGGTACAATTAATGGCCGCGGCATTTGGCATTTCGGATTTGGCCATATGGTATGACTCGATTGTCGATTGGTCGAATGTGTGTCGTTTGGGATCTGCATAAATAGATCACCCCCCTATGGTGGATGCATTTGCCAGAGACTCTTCCTTGTCCTTCTATCCATTGCCACAATAGAGCCATCACCATGATCAGTGAAGGGGGTGGTGAAGAAGAAGATGGCCCTTTTGAGGGCCAAACCTTTGCCCAAGAGGGCAATGACTGCCTTGCCCGAGCCTCCCAATGTTGGCTGGGTCCCATTCTCTTTGAGGGCCTTGGGCAAGTCCAAGTGAGTTGGCGAGAGTTCCTCCCTCTCCAGGGGGCAGTCCACCAGGGGACCTCCATGGAGGCCTTCACCGAGGCTAAACTCTGCTGCATTACAGAGTACAAGGCTTTGGAGGCCTTCAAAGGGGAGCTCCTCGATGCCTCTACTGCTGCTTTTATTCAGGACTTTGAGAATTGCAAGGCCAACGTGGGATACATGATGCCACAGCTAGACCTCTACTGCCTCCACCCAGAAAATAGTAATGAAGAAGTAGTGGTGTTCTCCTTGGACGAAGATTAGGCCTTCATCCTTTTATTTTTGTTGCTGTTTGCCCGGTGCCTTCTTGGCACCATTTATGTAATTAAATCATAAATGAAAGATAAACTTTTGTCATGTGTACCTCTTCCATAGATGCATTCTAACTTCTCTTCTCTTTTCTTTTCTTCTCTTTTTAAAGGCATGGCTCTTCACCAGAATCTTCGATGCCATAGGTCGTACAATTGCCGAGTCATAGGGTTCGGGATATGTCTGATCTCCATCATTAGGTAGACCTTCAAGGTAGTTAGACCTTCCTCGAAGATCATAGTTCGCTCAAAAAAGATTTTCGAGATAATTTTCGAGCTGGCCTTTCGACTACCACTACTACAGAAAAAAGCTACGACAGTGGTCAATAACCACTGCTGTAGCCAAAAGAACCGCTACTATAGTCTATGACAGTGGTTCTGCAATCGCTACCACTATCACCGGCATCATAGATCTATGGCAACGGTTGTTGCAGTAGTTTATATAACCACTGCTATATATCGAGTATCACAGTAATTACTCAACCACTGCTATATCTTTAGATATAGCAGCGGTTAGATAACTGCTACTATATCTAAAGCAGCGATTATTGACCCACTATTATAGCTTCTATAGCAGTGGTTATTCAATCGCTACTATATCTGGTCTATAGTAACGGTTGAATAACCACTGCTATAGCTTCTTATAGCAGCAATTATTCAACCACTGCTATATCCAGTCTATAGCAGTGGTTGAATAACTACTGCTATAGAAGCTATAGCAGCAGTAGAGCAACCACTGCTTTAAACTCTATTGCAATGGTTAAGAAATCGCTGCTATAGACTATAGTAGTGGTTGTGCAACCGCTGCCATAGCTCTATGGCAGCGGTTGGCATGTACAACGGCAGCAGATGGAACGGGTATAGCAACAGTTATGCAACTGCTGTCGTAGGCTATGGTTACGATTTTTAACTACGACAACAGTTGTGAACCACTACCGTGGCTTTTTCCTGTAGTTGTAATTTTGAATTACTTAAATTTGCTATTTTTATCTGATAGATACAATTCAGTATATAATTACTCAAACTAAAACTTACAAGAATCAAAAATTTCACATAAAATTAATAATAATACAGAAATATATCTCAAATACTTAAATTACATTACTGATCAAATTATATTATAATATTTTTTTAAATAAAATAAAATATATCAAAAATCTTTTAAATCAAAATTTCCTTTTCAAGCATCTTGTCATCATCGGGAGGGCTGGAGCAAGAGCTGGAGGGGCTAAAGCTAGAGCTGGAGTTGGAGCTGGAGGTGCTAGAGCTGAAATGCTAGCCAATATATCCTGAATGCTCGAAAAATTAGCTTCAAGATGAGCGGAGAGCTGACTCACCACAGCGGACATGATGCTTTGTAGCTGAGATGCGCACTCCTTAACCTGAGATGCATGCTCTTGAGCTTGAAATGCATGCTCCTAAGCCTGAGCTACCTATGCCAAGACCTCATCAAGCTGCTCTCGACTGACGACCCTGAAAGCATGTGAGGAGATGCTTGAAGTAGACCAATATCTCATCGATGTATATCCAGGCCTGCAATGAATCCTCTCAGAGTGCTCTGATCCCAAGATCTGAGATAGGTGGTCATGGGGGCCAGAGGTGTCCGGGCTCTCGCTCTCAAGCACGTCTAACTATTCCTATAATTGTAAATTTAAATAAAGTATCATAAGAAATGCTATAATATTAATCATACTAATCATACTTCAGTTATATATTACTTACAAAAATCCTTCCGATCGCCCCATTCATCGACCTGCAATTCTTGTCTGTATGACTCGATTAGAAGATGGCGCTATGGGTAGGCATCACCCCTTCTCTCATTAGCTATAACAGTCAATCAGCTTATTAGAAACACACAAAAAATAACAACTCAATAAACTAAAAGGTTAGAATTCATTACCTCTCTATGCACACGACTGGCCATAGACTCACAGTCGAGAGTGTGTGTGAACTCCTGAGCAGTCCGATTCTCTCGATTCTAGTGAGATGCAGCCTAAAAGTTATTTAAATCATATAAGTTAAAATCAAATACAATAGTCAATATAATAAAAATTCACAAGTTATAATTAAACCTGAAAGTCTTGGCTCCAATGCCTGACCATCCCTCCACTGACTTGGGGACAGTCTGGATCCAAGGAACAAACTCTTCCTCAGTGTCCCTATGGTGCTCTAGCCATCCTTTATGGAGCTTGATCTTGTAGTTTTCGTATAACTCTCCAATCTTCTGCAGTCGGACATCTCGAGCCCTCTCATGATCTAAGGAGTCGTTACCTCCTCTATTCAAATTATCAGAAAAGTCAGTTACAAATTATTCTAATCAAACATAGTGTAAACATATCACATGTATATATATAATTAAGATACACTTACCCAAATCTCCTTCCACACCCGATCTTTGATCTGAGGGTCCATCAATCGTCAGTCTGTGGGCAATACAGGAATGATGTTAGACTGTCTCACAAGTATTTCAAAAAAGAATGCATCTCCCGTGCGGTCTCTCCTACTGGCCTACCCTCCTGATCGTACTCCATCATGACCTGATACTGATGGTTCCACACATGTGGCATGCATGTGGGACCACAAAATATCCTACTGGATGATGCACCTGCAATGAAAATATATTACGAATATATAAGAGTGTGCAAAATTATATAAAAATAAATAAATAAATAATTGACACACTAAAAATCTACTCTCATTAGGATCGTGCGACATGGATGTCAGTAAAGCTAGATCGGTGGGTGGAGTATGTGCCAGAGACGTGGCTACCAGTAGAGGCTTAGATGTGCCGATGGGAGGAAGATGTACCTATAAAATTGAAATTGAGGCCGATGCGGTAGGAGGATTATGTACCTCCAAAATCGATGCAGATGTGGAGGTGGATGCGGAGGCAGAGCTCAGCGTAGCCCATCGAGGGCGGAGGTGAAAGCTAGATGATGTTTCGATGCCATTGTGACTTGCAACATTAATGAACATCTTACATAGAGTTCGTAACCTACATTATGACCTATCGAGGAGCGACGCATGCATATCAATGCTTAGAGTTCATAACATCATTGCATAGGCAAACAAATAATGCTTAATGAATCCTAACTCCATCAACTCCTTCCTAATAGGTGTGCTCCTATCCCTTTCAAAAATACATCACTTTTATTGTTGCCACAGCTTTGTTCTTTGTTTCATATTCGGAGAAAATCCGGCAGCATCTCCTTATAGTTCTCTAAGTATATGATATAGATCAATCATATTTTAACCATATCTAATATGTACTTGGAGAACAAACGAGATAACTACGATGAAATCTTTCATAATAGAATAAAAACATCATGATACAATAAAAATTGATGTATTTTTGAACTGTCCAAACAGGACATTTAAGAGCCATTCACAGAGTCCGTTTTGGAGATCCTGTGACCGCCTCTTGAACGGGAGTCTAAAGTTATATCAATGCGTGCATTAAATCACGATCTAAATCATGATCCAGATTTAGACCAGATCCTGATCAGGATTTCGATATGGATCCGATCCAAAACTTGATGGCCCAAAATCCACCGGCACGATCCAGAACCCATTGACGGAGATTCTCTTTAAATATCATTAATTATAAAATTATTATAAATATTATAAATGATTATAAATATTATTATGAAATAATTTTTTTAAAAAATTCATACTTGTGCTACAAGGAGGGGTCGTGCAGAGCTGCGAGGGTTGCGGGGGCCAGGGTCGAGGGAGGTAGGGTCGAGGGAGGTGGGCCGAGGGGTCGGGCTGAGAGAGGTAGGGCCGAAGGGGCAGAGGGAGGAAGGGTGGAGGGGCGGGGCCAAAAGAGGCCAAGGGAGATAGGGCCGAGGGGACCGATGTCGGGAGAGGTGGGCCAAAAGGGTCGAGGGAGGTGGGGCAAAGGGAGGTGAGGCCAAAAGGGGTTGAGGGAGGTGGGGCAAAGGGAGGTGAGGCCAAAAGGGTTGAGTGAGGGGGGCCGGGCTGGGGCCAACGACGGTGCTAGAGGAGGGGGCCCGGGGCTGGGGCCAACGACGGTGCTAGAGGGAGGGGCCAACGACAGCGAGGACGGATAGGGTTTTGGGTAGAGAGGAGAGAGAGTGTTCAAGAGAGGAGGCGCACACAATGAAGAAGAGAAGGCACGGTCTGAAAAATTTCAGATCTATGGCAGCTGTTTCAAAACTACTGCCATAGATCTATAATAGTGGTTGTCAACTACTGTCATAGATCTATAGTAGCGATTGTCAATCATTGCTATAGTCTATTGCAGCAGTTTTAAAAACCACTACAATAGACCTGTAGCAGCAGTTACAACGCAACCGCTGCTATAGAGCCTAAATATAAATTTTTTTCATATTTTTTCTGAATATGATATAATTAAATTAAATTTATATTCATCATTCATTATCTAAATAATTATCGTTAGAGTATCATGATAAAAGATCATCTCGATCTGATAGCCCTAGCTATGTCGATCAATAAGATTTGATTTCGATGGCTACGAACGACTGCATAATAATCTAATAGATAAAAATCATCGATGGATTTAAAAATTTATAATGATGATCTCGATGATATTATAGCATACTAACAAAATTTTACTTCAATCGGACATCATTATGATAGTTAATTTAGTATGCGATGATTTCGACTGTTAAATAAAAAATGAGTGATCAAAAGGCCAAACTGCATCCGATTAAGGCAATCTTTTAGACAAATGATCTTTGCTATCATTTTAATCATTTAACAATGGTGATCATAAAATTCAGACCGCATGTATATGAACCATCGAAGAACAGATCTGAAGTTATGAGAGAAGAAGGAGGCAGTATTTGTTTCGATCAAGAAATGGATACTAAAATTACATAAAATATCAATTAAAATCTAAAAGATGTCACTTTAATTATTAGTTAGGAATCAAATAAATCTTACTTTTCAAATATGAGCTTATTCTTCTCTTGCAACTTCAGTATCTATTCTTCGATCGAAAAGATATGAGCTAGCTCCTTCTCTTGCAACTTAGTATCCATGCTTTGATAGTTCATATATATGTGGTTTAGATTTTATGATCACCATCATTCAAATGATTAAAATGATAGCAAAGATCATTTATCTCAAAAATTTCCTTAATCGGATGCAGTTTGGCCTTTTGATCGCTTGTTTTTCATTTAATGGTCGAAATCATCGCATGCTAAATTGACCGTGATAATGATGTCCGATTGAAATAAATTTGATAGTTTTCTATAAATATTATCAAAATTATTGTTGCAAATTTTTATATTTATTGGGGGTCTCTACTTATCAGATCATCATGCGATCATTTGTGACCGTCAAAATTAAATTTTATTGATCGACATAGTTAGGGCTATCGGATTGAGGTAGTCTTTTATCACGATACTATAACGATAATTATTTAGATAATGAATGATGAAAATAATTTTAAATTTAAATTATATCATATTTAAAAAAATATAAAAAAATTATGTTCTATCTATATAGTAGTAGTTAAACAAAACTGCTGCCATAGGCGACGTATCGCAATGGTTATGTGTAATCGCTGCCACAGATTTGAGATATGACAGTGATTATCGATAATCGTTGTCATTGATTTGTATTATAGTAGTGGTTACACATAACCGCTCCAATAGGTTGACCTACGGCAGCGGTTATACATAATCGCTGCCACAGGTGAAACCTATAGCAGTGATTATGTATAACTGTTGTCATATCTCAAACCTATGGCAGCGATTATTCATAACCGCTGCTATAAATCTAACTTATGGCCGTGGTTGATTAACCGCTGCTATATATCAGATGTATGACAGTGGTTATATGTAACCACTGTCATAAGTTAAACTTATGGTAGTGGTTACTCAATAACCGCTGCTATATGTGTCCTATGGCAGCGGTTATAGATAACCGCTGCTATAGGTCAAAACTATGGTTGCAGTTATGATTAACCACTACCATAGATTCTAATCGCTACCATAGTAAATACTGCCATAGGCCTTTTCTATAGTAGTGCACATTGCCGTCAAAGCCATTTCAGTCAGTTTTTTGATCTCGATCGTTTATCATTGGATTATTTTCGAAGCTTCCATTTATGGAAGGTCCTATCATGGGTTAAGATATCCTCCCATCTTCGGCACTTCGCTAACCCATATCTAGAAGTCATGATGCCTAAGCTATGATGTTTTCGACAAATTGATCCACTGATTCGATTGCTGGAGTTCACAGAGGTGTCTGAATATTCTCTGTCGTATCTGGAGCTACACTGAACACCTTATTGGAATTTCGATGTTGGGGCATGTATGTATGTTTCAAATTTTTTTCTAAATATTACAACAGAATAGAAGATTAAAATTCTTTTAATCTGTATCATGCATACATAAACATAAACCACAAGGATCTACTTCATATGCTGAAATTGAACATATACTGAAATTAATATGTGATCGAATTATATATCTGTTTCGTAATTTTTTCTTCAAATCTGGATCTGAAAGAGAAGAGGCACTCTCTTAGCCACGTAAATGTCCGATCTTTACAAGTATCCACTAAAGATCAGCCTGAAATAGCCCTCTTAAAATTGATTTTTCTTCTTCAAGAAAAATCAGCCTGCGAATCTGAACGAAGCTTGGATCGCGATCAACTCTTTGATCATTTTCTTAATCTCCTTCTTCTCTTCTTCTCTTACTTTTCTTTCTTAGAATATAGAGCAAGCAGGGACTACAAAGCAACAAACAAAGGGGATGCCCAAAGCCCTTTTGGGTGTGAGAAGAAGGATGCCCAAGGGGTGGGGAATTTGGACATCCAAAGGCAAAGAGAGGGAGAGAAGAAGAGAGGGCGTGGGGTTCTCCAAGAGGGGGCATGGGCTGCTGGTTGAAGTGCTTAGGGACCTTAAGGGAGGTCCCTTTAAATAGGCATAAGATTTGAATCCTATTCAAAAATAATAAGGACTTAATACAAGTCCTACTTACATTATGTTTCCTTATAACTTAAGTTATTTGACTTCCTTTAGGAAACCTATTAGGTGCCAACAATTGGAGCCCTTACACCCACAAAATCACACCCCCTTTTGCACCCAAGAGACATCCCATAAAGGATCCACACGCCCTTTAATAGGTGGAGATGCCCAACTTGATCAAATCAAGTAACACCCAATCAAAACTATCAAGAAAATTAATTAAGGACTTGCACCCTTAATTCTTTTGATCCAAAATCTTAGACACCCAACAATTGAAGCCCAATGAATCCAATTCATTTAAGTTATTAGCAGGTAATAAATTTAGATTAATCTTATCAAATAAGAAATTCAAAAGTAAAGAGAAACTTAGGTCCAACCATATACCAGCAAGATTATCCTGAACCCAATAGGATTTTTCTATATCCAAGTGAGACTTCATAAGCTCAATTACTTATTCTAGGTCTAATCTCTTTATTATGTGACCCCATAG
>KE508831.1:65888-76504 GCA_000441515.1 Elaeis oleifera | reverse complement strand
AAGAGATGTGTAATCTATTGAAGGTAATTTTAATATTTTTGAAAGTATATTTTGTAAGAAAATCAGGTTTATATTTTTGAGTCGACCCCATGAGTCGACTCATGGCTAAAAGGGCTGAACGGCACGCGAAATTTTTGGCGGGCACACTCTGTGAGTCGACCCCATGGGTCGACCCCCAGGCATGAGTCGACCCCATGAGTCGACCTCTGCGGATCTGAAGGCTAAAATTACAGAACAGTAATTTTCTACTATTTTTCATAGAGGTCGATTCCATGAGTCGACCCTATGAGTCGACCCTATGAGTCGACCCCTGTGACGAAAAATTTTCACAACGGCTAGTTTTTTATCCATTTTAATTATATTTAATGCTTATTTAATGTGGTCTAACGGCTCTATTTCAGCCCAGATTACTCTCCACCATTATTTGAAGTTATAAAAGGCACTTAAAGGAGGGAATCAAAAAGAATAAGAAAAGAAGAAAGAGATTTGAAAAAAGTTCTTCAAGCATTTATCTCAACCCTAAACAAGAGCCCACTTAAAGAAGTTCAAGAAGCTTTTAATGCAAGTTCACCAACTCCTCAAGAGCTCATTCAAGTCTCCAACCACCTTGAGAAAATCAGAAATAGCTTCCTTCTAAATTGTGTAAAGTGTATTTAAAGCTTTACTTGCTCACTAAAGGAGCTACATCTGTATTTCTGTGCAATTAACTGCTATACTCTTTTTGAGTTATTGTTTTATTTAGAAGGATTTCAAAACGAGGAAAGGTTGATCCGAACCTTGAATCGGATTGTATTGGGTTGGCTTGTATCCGAAAAATAAGTGTTCTAGCTTAGGATAGCTAGAGTCGGAGGTTCCGACGTTGTATTCAGGTTGAATACAGTTTAGTAGATTTGAATTCTCAAGTAGGAGCTTGGAGAGTGGATATAGGTGCAAGGTTGGCACCGAACCACTATAAATCTTCTTATTTGTGTTGTGCTTAATTGCTCTTCTTTTAAACTTCTTTATTCTCTTGCATTCTTGCATCCAATTTCTACCCCTTGCATAAACTTCACTCTCCTAACTTATCCTGTTCATTGTTAAATAATCTTTATAGTTGTAAGTTAAGTTTAAAGTTTTAAAACCCAATTCACCCCCCTCTTGGGTTCCATAGCTGGGCAATAACAACTACTTTTGATTTTAGCTGAGTGTAATGGTCACTAGATGTAGATACCTCATTATTATTATCAGCTTTGGGTATCTCCTCTAGTTCCTCAGACCTGAATGTTCTCAACTGATCGAACTGGTCTTTAAGTTCTAAACCATTCTGAGCTCTAGGGTCAACCTCTAGTTGGCTTGATAATCTACCCTCTTCTAGTTTACTAACCGCTATAGCTGATTGGCCCAATTGTTTAAATAACTGGTCAGTGGTCTGCATGAAATTATTGAGAGTATTTTTAATATCTGAGGTTGATTGCACTAAGACATCTAAACTCTTTTCTAATGTATTAACTCCTTCATCAGGATCTAAACTTGGTTGATCATTCAGTGTTTGGTTGGGCCTTAGATAGGGTTGATAAAATTATGGGCTCCTAATGTTGCATCTTGTGACCATGTAAAATTGGGATGACTTCCCAACCCTAGGTTATAGGTTAGTGCATAAGGTTCATTTATGTAGCTTTCATTGAATGCACTCTCCTGTGTGAACTTAGTTTGGGTTGGGTTCATTAAATAAGGACAATCCTCCACAATATGATCTGGTGCATCGCATCCAATGCACATGGGTGCTAGCACTTGATTAAATTGGATATGTTTTTCGAATTCTAAGGCTTCAATTCTATTGATCAAAGTTGTAATTCTAGTATTTTCAAACTTTCTTGAATAAACATATGCATCTTTAATTTTAGTGAATGTAGGATGCATGTTAATCGTTTGAGGGTCAATTATAAAATTGTTAGCTGAGGATCTAATTCTAGACAGTTGGACAGAGCTAATCAGATAACATAGGTCCAGCAGGGTTCTAGGTTGTCTATTGGAATTCATTTCTTCTTCAGTAACTTTATAGGCTTGTAGGCTTTAGATTGTAATCGTCGTTTTGTCCTAGTAAATTTTTTTAAATTTTTATTTTTTTAATATATGAAGAAAAGAGGAGAAGAAGAAGAGTTCTAGAGATGAGAGTCTTAAGGGGTCCTAGATCGATAGATGAGAGAGTTTTAGTTAGATTTAAGTTAGATTTAACTTTTAAAAGCAAGTAAGTTATCAAACAATTAAAACTCTACATAGGATTATCTTAATTCTAGACAACTCCTAACTGCCAAGGTTGCCTTCGAGCCCTTCAAATATGAAATCGGCTAACCGAATCAGCCAGATAAGTGTAAGATTGGTGAGAGATTCCCTGTACTTTTGCAACAGACCTAATTAGATAACTATCTTTCTTCGAAATGTAGTTTCTGACCAACTTTCCTAGACACCGACAGGCTAACCAACTTGAACCCAATCCAACTCTGAGGTTTTCTTGTCCTAATGAGCTCGGATGTCCCTAGGACTGACGTCTAATCAATTTTTTTAAGGGTTAGGTTATGTAAATGTAAGAAAGTGATTTGTGGGCTAAGGATGATTAAATTCCCACCTTATCTGATTAATGGGTAATGTCCTTAAGATATATTATGAAAATGTAATGCAAAAAAAGCAAGGTGACCAAATAAAGTGGAAGATTTTTAAAGTTTAGGTGTTTCTTTATATTAGTTAAATCTTATGCGATTCGTGTTTTCTTTCTTTTTATGTTAATCTAATTACAGAAACTAAAGTAAATGTTGAGTTTTGGATTAGTAAGTTATGAAAGAAATGAAAAGATCCAACTAACAAGGAATTAAATCTGCTAATAAGAAGATAAAACTTATGTAATCTAAATATAATGAGAGAAATCTAATCTATATTAAAGGAAGAAAATTAACTAAGCAAATAAAGTAGTAATTAAAGATGAAATCTAAAAATTAAAAGTAATAAATTTTTTTGATGTAAATCAAAATTTATCTTAAGACAACCATACAACGTAACTTTCTATTATGCCAGGGCAACCTTATGTTAGGACAGATTTTGATTTAACTTAAATAACTAAAACAAGACAGAAAAGAATTATTAAAACTAAAACTAAAAGCATGAAGAACAAAAATTTGAAACATAATTTAAACACATCAAATTTTCTGGCAATGGTGCCAAAAACTTGATGTGTCTTAAATTTACTGCAAGCATACGGTGTGTAATGTAGCACATCCGATGAGTACGGATCGATCCCATGAAGAATTGTATTTTAAACTGTATTTAAATACTTGCTCAGACAAGCTTTAAAGAAAAGAAGAGAGATTGATTGTTGAATTACGAACGACCAAAATAGTAAACTAATCAATTATAAATATAAATTATCTCAAAGATCTAGGGCTTTTGAATCTACTAGACCAATGAATTAAAGAGCCTTCGTATGGTTTCTTTATAATATCCCTTGATTAAGGTGTAAAATATGAACAAGCATGGACTATGAAGAGATTTAACTCAACTATGATCCATCAAGTATTTTATTTTCATCCTAATTAAGAGACTCTTTCTTTCTTTACTTCTCTTGTGTTGTCCAAATATAGGCTATGAAAAGATTCTGATCCAATTATAACCCATCAAGGTCCATAAGAAAAGAGAAGAAATGGTTTAAAAAATTGTGAGCCTTCTACCAATCATCCAATCTTGCATCGAATCAAGTATAGACTATGAAAGAATTTTGATCCAACGATAGCCCATCAAATCTTTTGGCTTGAGAGATGAAGGGAGAAGGACTCTAAAAATTAAAAGCTAGGAAAAAAGAGATTCAATGGAGAAGACTTCTGTTCATGATCTAGCTTCATCATAAATTTTAGAGGGATTACTTAGCCAGACATAGTTGATTTGAAGTCCGAAAAAACTTAAATAAAATCTAATTCTACTTGCTGGAATTTAATTATAAAATTAAAATTACAGAATTAAAAGATACAGAATTTAAACTATCCTATTGCAAAAATTAAAATTATAAAAATTAAATAGAAAGAGAACAACTAATTTATTGCTGAATAAAGATTTTGATTACAAAATTTTAACTCCTAAGCTATTAATGAGGCTTAGAGTTGAAATAAAAATAAATAATATTTTTTACAGAATCTAGCTTCTCTCCCTCTCTTGGCTTAGAGCCAGCCTCCCCCTGACTGACTCTCCTTCTCGTGTATTGGAAGGATGGAAGAAAGTGAGAACAAGGTAGCTAAAAAAAATTTAAAAGGTAGATATGCCTGTGTGTCACACAGACCTCCTACAAGAATTATGGAGTGGAGAGAGATATCCCCAAAAGTAGAGATATTAGGCTTTATTTATAGGTGTTAGGAGGGAGGAGGATTTTATGATTTTTAGATGTGGGATTAAAAAGAGAAGATAGATGAATGGTTTGGATTTTATTTGTAAAGGATGGATGGATGGATAGATAGTTGGTTAAATAGGAAAGATAAGGATGGTTGTTTTATTTAAAATTTTCAAAAATATTTTTCTATCTTGTTGTTGTTAGCGACCCAAGCAAGATCAGACCATGTATGCCGCATGAAAGGACCTTCGCTGTTCCATTTTTGTGCACGTGCCCAAACAAAACTGTGGCTTCTAGTATAGCAGTACCCGACCTCCTTTATTTTCTTTATGTTCCATGTTTGTGCACCCTCGAGCCCAGGTCGCGTATGCTAAAAAGAATTGTGTCAGCTCCCATTTAACGTCCAAGCGCCGTTTCAACACAAAGCTTAGCTTCCATTAAATACCCTTGGTTCCCACATCAGCCAGCAACCAACCAAATCAATATTTTAACTTAATTCATTTGATGCCATCTTCTTCCTTGTGGACCAAGTGGTCCATGGTGGACCACTGACTTGTAAATTGAATCGGATCGTCTTCCAGCTTTGAATTTAAATCTTTTTTAGCTTCATTTTTGGTTCCATTTGATCCTTTTAAGCTTACAGATTGGGCTTTTCATGTTGGTGCACCTCTTCTTGTAAAATATATGGAGAAGCATCAATTTTTAAAAGAATAAAAAAAATTTGATCCATAAATTAATGTTTCTATGGGTAAATTTATGCATTTATCAGAAAGCATGTGATGCTTGTCCTAAAATCAGATTGTTCAAGTATTGAACATCAAATCTAATTTTTATATGATAAGATCATTTAGAAAATAGTTTCTAGAGTGGTCCTAGTGGAGGTCTTGAAGACATACAAGTGATGGTGCAATCCGTTCTTGCGAAGGACGATCAGCAGCGTACTTGCGAAGAAGGTTGCAGCACTACATCAAATTGGAAAGGGTTCTAATCATTCCTGTGTGGATCACCATTGGAGGATTTCTACTTTGGAGTCTTGTGGCGATCTCATGATTACCAAATCATCATCTTCACGTTGGTATATAGGTTCTGATCTTTTCTTGTTATACGTGCTTATATTATTTGATTGTAATCATCAAGGAGTTTCTAAGATTTTATGTTCCGATAGTCATGTTTAATTGTTAAACTTATTTTCAATTATTGAATGCATGTAAAAATTTTGAAATTTATATTTTGCTGCATCATCGAAATCCAACAAAATTAATCTTATTAAATAAGTAATTCAAGTTTAAAGAAGAAATTGGGTTCAACCATATACTAGCAAGATTATCCTGAACCCAATAAGATTTTCTAAACTCAATTGAGATTTCATAAGTTTAATTGCTTATTCCAGTTCTAATCTCTTTGTTGTGTGATCTTATAGGTTCAATTCTATCTGGTAGTGAGATATATCATAATCTCTATCATAGTATCATTGAAACTCTTTTCAATAGATCAGAATGATTCCACTCTAACTCATCAAGGATTGTCGATCCTGAGCAATTCTAGTGAGCTCTCACAATCTACCAGTGACACCTAGCAGTATATAGTAACAACCTAATAGAACCGAAAAGAACCTTAAGATGTAGTTCATATGTGATTCAGTCTCTCTATCGTGAGTGCCGACTAAATGGTAGATCATGGATAAATCATCAAATCTTCTCATCAGTCATATAATAGATTCGATTAGCTCAAGTTCAATTATGATCTTCATGAATTTTTTTCCATCCATCACATAGCTATGGCCACAGACTCTTAGACTAAGCCTCTCAAATCTCATAGAAGTACTTCTCTCTATCAAGAATGATAGATTTCATCTAGATGCGCATCCTACTCCTACAGTGGACTAACTATCGCCAACATCCACTACAAGAACTCATTGAGATCATGTTTATATATCAGTCAAACTCCAACAGTCACACTATGAGCAATCATACCATCGTAGGTCAAAGAACCATTAACACAACTATAGCATCGAGATGATTACTAACGATCGAGTAAAAATCTAAATAATCTCTCGTATGGTCACGTTCAGTACTAGTTGTTCACTAACAGCTATCCACACTCATTGCTCAATATCTCTACACTATAAATCAGAGACTCATCTATCCCAAAGAAGCGATTTATACATCGGTCTTTCTTGATTGATCACTGTCCTCATGATGATACTATGATCGAGAGCATTTAAGAATTATTTATATGCCTCTATTTCTCAATATTTTAGGAATATGTATCGAAATATTAATTTCATAGACGATTCAAGGACACATCACTCTTGAATGAAATTAACTTATCCTTTTATTGATCAAATTAATATTTTAAGTATAAATTATGTCTTAAATTATTACAATATGTCAGCCATATTAGCTTCTAGGACATACATCTAACATATCCATGGGATCGAGCGGTCATGAAGTTTGTCACTTCAGGTATGGCCACATGGTGCGACCCGATTATTTGATGGCCGCATCCACGCCATCTTGGTTTATTTAATAAACGATTCCTCTGATAGAATTTTGCCATCCTAATCGCCCTTTCTATTGTAGTGCTCATTGGAGTCCCTTCTTTTCAGCAGCCATGAATCCTTCAATATGGTCTGTGAAATGGGCAGTGAAGGGAACAATGGCCGCATTGTATGGGGAATCCTCATCCAAAAGGGCAAGGAGTGCTGAGTCGAGGTGATTCCCTACTGCTGTCTCGAGGTCATCTCATGCTCCCCTGCCAAGTTAGGCTCTGACTTCTTCCATTGGGCTTGGGGTAAGCCCCTCTCTACCTGATGGTAGTGGTAGGGCTTTTGGCTTTTCTTTATAGATTCTTGATGTGGTCTGAGATCGCTGCATTCAAAAATTCAAGATCTCGATGGAATATAGGGAGGAGATTATCAATCTTGCCGCTAGCGCCTTCATTCAGGATTTTGAAGATTGCAAAGCCCACATGAGGTGGATGGCCCCAAAGCTGGACCTGAGGTGTCTCCTTCTTGGCAATAGTGATGAGGAAGTTGGGTCATTCTCTTCGGATGAGCATTAGGCCCTCATCCCTTTTGTATTTGCTTTTCTAGTACCTAGGCACCTCTCTATAAAAGTTTTAAATTAATGAAAGAAAAGCAAAACATATTTACTTTACCTGAATGTTCGTGTGCTAGGTGATTGTTTGGTCTGTTAGAGTCCGTCCTCGAATTGACCTCTTGCTAGGTTTTCGCCAAGTCATTAGTTGGTCTTTGACCTTCTGGTTTGTCAATGGGTTGTTTTCGAGACAATCAATTGTAGAAGTCCCAACCTGGGTCAGGATACCTCTTCGTTGTTGAGGTTTGATCACCTTACCCAAAGGTTATTCCCTTTGAATGTGGGCAGTTCCTGGGGTCATATCCTTTGTGGATTCTCGAAGTTTATCTCGACTTAGTTGGGTAGAATCTACCAAGTTGATGACTTCAGCCATGTCTTGGATCAGCTTTGAGGATCCAATTTGTTGGATTATTTTGACTAATATTCGAATGTCTTAGCCTAAGCTGAGGTATCCTCGATACGTTCGCTTGTGTTTTCAATGTTTCATCAAGTCATCGGGCTCGCATAGGTTCCCGATGTGGATTTCTGATGTAGACTTGTTGATATAGATTCATCGATGTCTCTTTAAGTACTAGGCAGAGCTAGCTGAGTTGAAGACTTCGGTCATGTCTTTGGATCAATTCCAAAGATCCCATTCATGGAGGTCCTAACTTGAGTCAGGATATCACCTTATTATCATCAGATTATTTTTGACTAATATTCGAAGGTCTCAGCTTGAGTCGAGATATCTCCAAGGTTCACTTGTGGAGGTCCTAACCTAGGTTAGGATATCCCCTCATTGCGGGCACCTTGCTGATTGGTATTTCAAAGGACTTAGCCTAAGCTGATGTATCTCCAAGGGATCGATCCGCTAATCCAATCATTGTGGTTCTGTCTGAGATCTGAATATCCATGATTTATCATCATCATATTCAACATTTAGCCGAACACCGTTGGGAGATATCTCTGAAAGGTTGTATGTTGAAGGGTTGCATTCCCCAAGCATTTAATGTTTGTCGCTTTTCCAAGCATTTATTGTTGGTCTCTTTTCGATAGCAATAGCTTGTTGGAAGAATGGCTGAAATCCTAATTCCCAGGAGGTGTGGACTTTTGGGCCTTCCACTTGATAACACCCATCATGTAGTCAGAGGGGATAGTTGGAGGCACTCATGCTTAGTTCTTTTATAAACAGGACTCCACCTTAAGGCTAGAAACCCACCAGCTGTCTTCCATAATGCTGCCTTGCCCGGTGTTGCGAGATTGTTGCTATGCGCTTCTACCTGGGAAAGCTTCCCACATTTTCGATCAGCCATTATGTGCCTTAAAGGAGCATTTGTCGGTAGGTGATCTTTTTAGGCATGGTAGGTATTGCGAAAACCCATTGCTCGACCCATTGAGTCATAGTGATGGACAGTGGGGGTTGCTCTTGTATTGTGCCCCATAGAAGGGTCTTGGACCTTTCCAGAGTGTGTCTTTCACCCCCCCACGGGCTTAGCCTTCTGACTCTCCTTGGAGATGAATCATGAAGGCGATTGTGCTTTTGAGAATGATAGGGCCAACATTGTCGAGTCTCATATTCTTCATCGGAGGTCGTGTTGTCTTGACGGCTGGCCTATGTTTCAAGTGTAGCAATCGAGCCTATGTCTTTTCCTTTGTCATAATGAACTTTGTCTAGTTGAAGCCATTCTGTAATAAGCTTGCATGAGACTTGAATAAAATGTCTTTTCGTCGTTTCAATCCGATGCTAGTGTCGAGCTACCGTTACTTTTCTTTCTAAGAGATCTTCTATGAGACATCGTCCAAAGTAGAGTTATGTAGGCTTCTGTTTAGCTCATTTGCATGTGAAACTCGCCAGGTGGCCATGCAGGGTCCCTAGAGGGTTAACCCTCTCATCGTCTTTGGCTAATTTCGATGATCAATCTAAATTAAACTCTCTTACTGGCCGTTTTCATAAGAAGCTTGTGTGGAATTTTGAAGAGGAATAACTTTATTGATAAGGACAAAATGATTACACCTCTCACTAATAGTATACTTGAAGATTTTTGAAGTTTCATATTCGGGGGATCTGAGGGTCTCCAGCCTATAGGCTCCAGGTCCAGCGACTTTAGAAATCCGATATGGTCCTTCCCAGTTCGGGCCAACTTGCCTTGTTCCATAGGTTTGGGCATTTTAGCTCATCTCATGACAAGATCCCCAAGTCGAAAGGCTTTTATATTAACTTAGACATTGTAGTATCGAGCTGCTCATTGTTGGTATGATGCCATCTGTTAGATATATGTCCTAGAAGCCATATGACTGACACATTGTAATAAATCTAGGACACAATTCTGCACTTAATATATTGATTTGATAAAAAAGGGCAAGTTTAATTTTTATTCAAGTGTGATGTGTTCTTGAATCATCCATGGAATTAATATTTCGATACATATTCTCAAGGTGTTGAGAATTAGAAATATGTATATACTTTCGAAATTATCCCGATCATAGTATCATCATGAGGATCATGATCGATCCGAATAGATCGACACACAGATCATTTCTTTGGGGTAGATGAGTCTCTGATCTACAGTATAGAAATATTGAATGATGAGTGCAGATAGCTGTTAGAGAACAACTAGTACTGTGCATGACTATACAAGAGATCACTTGAATTTTTACTCGATCGTCAGTGATTGTCTCGATGCTGTAGTTGTATGAATGATCCTTTAACCTGCGATGGTATGACTGCTCACAATGAGACTGCTGGAGTTTGATTGACATATAAATATAGTCGCAATGAACTTTTGTAGTAAATATTGGTGATAGTTGGTCTACTGTAAGAGTAGAGTGCACATCTAGATGGAATCTATCAATCTTGATAGAGAGAAGTAGTTCAATGAGATTTGAGAGACTAAGTCCGAGAGTCTGTGGTCATAGCAGTGTGATTGATGGAAAAAATTTTCATGAGGATCACAATTGGACTTGAGCTGATCGAATCTATCGTATGACTGATGATGAGGTTTGATGATTTATCTATGACCTGCCATCTAGTCGGAACTCACGATAGAGGGACTGAATCACATATGAACTACACCTTGAGATTTTTTTTCGGTTCTACTGGGTTGCCACTACATACTGCTGGGTGTCACTGGTAGATTGTGAGAGCTTATTAGGATTGCTTAGCATCGACAATCTTTGATGAGTTAGAGTAA
>KE508830.1:19428-31224 GCA_000441515.1 Elaeis oleifera | reverse complement strand
TTCCTACACGATCTGCACGAAACAACTTCAAGCCAATCGACTATCGACATGTGGAAACCTTCGATTGGTTAGCCCATGACTGCCAAAGAGCACCTTTCAAGATCGAAATAATGATCTGCCTTGAGCCACCCATCCCTCATAAATGCTCCAAGATTTGTGCAGTGCCAAATCTCCCTGAATAATTAAAGCATGATTCATGAAGTGACTTGTCAAATCAATATTGGATTTTGCATAGCGATGCGGTGGTTCACCTAAAGAAAAACAGCTCAGATTCGCCAATTCGGACATGCACCAAGGATATCTTTTGAAGATTACTACCTTCATCTGAGACAAATGTCTCGAACTTGAAAGTGAGGGCAAATGTTATGGGGTCATACTATCTGGATCACTATTCTCGAGATTCATCCTTGGACTTACTCTTCGGATCGACTGAGGTACCAGGGCAAACTTTGAACAACAAATATCATCCACATATCTAGACAACTTGATCAGACTTCATCCCTAGACATCATCTTTGGCCACTTATCGATGACATCAACATGCTGTCGAAGACTCATCAGGACCCACCTCAAAGGTCTGATCCATGCAACTTCATCAATTCCAATCCAATCCTTCCACTCAGATTCCTACCAACCTTATGGTCTGGACTTTGCCAACCACATAGAAGGACTTCTTGTGACTAATACCAATGAGGACACATCCAGGCCAAGACCTCGAATGTCCACCAACCTCAGGTCACCGGCCTGTTCAGCCATGTGGGGCACCACCAAGAATCTCCTAATGGACTATTAGAATGTGGCCACTATCTCTGACTGATAGAGTTCCTATCCTAATAGCTTGGCAGACCATAGCCTAGTAAGACAGCCGACCAGGTTCAGACATCATGATCTATGACTCCCTCTTTATAAAGAGGTAATAAGGCGATCCTCGAGATAAGTTAAGCTAAGCTACACAAAGCTCTCATATTCTCGCTCCCTCTATTGTTCTCAAGCTCTACCTGACTTAAGCATCAAAGAGTTCTCTATCGAAAAATCTCTGACGAGTGTGGACTTCTTTTGCAGGTTGGTGTCCCAGTGCTTAGATTGTTCGCCACCCTCGGCCACATCAGCATCCTTAGAGCTTTGACGCAATAGTACCATAACTCCAATAACTACCTCTAAAGTAATTATCACTGAAATAGCACAAAATATGTTTTCAAAATATATTCCAATATTTTATATCAAATTTAATTATATTATGAACATTATTCTCACAATAAGTATTTGTCCTAATCATTTGAATAAAGTTATTAAATAGTTTAAACTTTCCAAATAGAGATGTAATAGGGATGATTAGATATTGGAGACTGGAATTCAAACAAGAAAATAAGATAAGGGAGTAATGTTTTGAGAGAGATGGGGTAAGGGTGGAATAGGTTGTTAGATAGAGAGATGCCAGTTGAGAAATTTTAGGATGTTAAAGGTTTATTTGATAAGGATTTGAAGACCAGAAAGAGAATATGTCAAATTTTCTTCCAAAACTACCAATATTAATTATATTTTAAATAATGAAGTTTATTTGTGAATTAAATAATATTTCATTCGTAGGTAAAGTTTGAAGATCCAAAAAAAATCCTAATACTTCTTTCATCTAGAACAAATTAGGCACCAATATTAGCACCTCAACCATGGATCAATCCATCTGCTTGTCCAAATACAAATGACACTTGTTGGCTCATTTCCGTAGTTGCTGATGCACTACATCACAAAACTACCATTTGGATGAAAGGGTCTGCTTCTCACAGGTTGTAAAGCCCTCTATTGATTCACGTAAACATGCAAACAATTCCAACAGCCACACAAAAATGCAAAAAATCTAGAAGGAATTGAGTTGTCTTGGTTTTCTTAAGACAACAATTCCAAAATCTACCCAAAAATGCAAAATACTAGAAAAGCTGGAGTTATCTATTGGTTTTGTTAAGACTATTGCTGCCAATCCTAGAATGTCAACATGGATTGCCTTCATGGACCTACAAGACAATGGGCAAAGGATGAAAGCTAGTTAATTGGCCCTAGTTGGATCCTCTGATACATGAATGAATGAAGATTTTGTAGATAGAAAATGGAGAGAAAAAGAATCCAGAATAGAAAGTCAACATCTTCCATAAGTGAAGATTACTTTTATTATTACTATCACACCCTGATCTGAGATCACGACCTAAGGGTCAAGGCAACTACATATTTAAAGAAAATTCTCTCTATGAGCATACAAAGCACCTTATCATGATATCACAAAGAAACCATAGAAAAAAAATTATTGTCTAGAAAGATAGCAACCCAAGAGGAGGGTAAATTGGATTCTTTAAAAATTTTAAACAAATCTAAAATTCTAAACAAGTATGTGCTTTAAATTAATCAAATTTAAATGATTATGGGGTATATAATATATATAGCAGTGGAATCAAAATATAGAAGAATCTATGCAAGAATTAAAATAATGCTAAGTAGAAATTAAAGGCAAGTAAAGCAAAATAAGAAAAGGCACAACACAAATACAAAGAAATTTATAATAGTTCGGTGCAACTCCATACCTATGTCAACTCTTTAAGCTCCTTTTGATAATTCTACTATAATCAGTCTGATTATAGCAAATTTATTTATTCAAGATCAGAATAAATCTAGTTAATTTTTTAAGATCACCAACCAAAATCATATATTGATTATTTTTTAGATTCACAATCAATTCAGTTGATTTTATGAGCTCACCAACCAAAACCTATTCTAGGGTTGGATATGCCTATACCCTAAGTTTCTTTCTCTCAAAGAAATTTGTAAAATAACAATATATAAGAATGAGAATTTTAGCACAAAATAAAATAAAAAATTAAACTCTTTGAAGTGCTAAGAAGTTGCTGATGGATTGCTCAAATAATGCTTCAACTTCTCTTCTTGTTGGTTGAGAGGATGTGGAAGATAATGAAGATGATCACTCTTGAAAGCCTACTGAATTCTGTACACAAATTTCTCTCTATTCTCCTTCTCCAAGGATATTCAATGTTGCTCACTCGAACTAATGTATTTTTGCTTTTGATCTACTTAACTTGCTTTTCTAATGATTCTCAAGCTCTTAATAGGCTTGAGAGTTGCTAGAGAACTAATTTTGATTGTTGGGAAGCTTGGACTAGCCATTGCAGTCAAAAACTAACCATTGAAAGAGTATAGAAACTAACAGTTATTGTGGATCTTGTACCAAGGGTTGCCTCCAATTCCTTAAGGGTCGACCTGAGCTATCCTGAAGTTGACTTGAGCTCTTTTGGGGTTCTGAAAATGTAATCTTTTATTTTTTTGAGAGAGTCGACTTGAGCTCTATAAGAGTCAACTCGAGCGCATACCAGTCTGCTTCAAACGTGCTAGAGTCGATTCTTCTTCATTAGGAGTCGACTCCTATTGGCCAAACTTATGAAAACTTATTCTTTTAAATGCTTTGGCTTGGCATATTGAGAGAATTTTTTTCATGGATAATTTTTTATGGTGAGCATCTAAAAATTCTATATCCATCTTTGGAATATATAATTAGTACCAGAATACTCAACATTTTGTTATCATCAAAATCAATCGTAAGGTTAACAATCTCTTCCTTTTAATGATGATAAACTTTAAGTATATATAGAATAAACTTAATATGTTTCAATTATTTTATCAATATGATCATGAAGTGAATAAATTAGCACTTATAAGCATATACGTCATGAATGATCCAATTTATCTTACATTCAAATTTCAAGAATCAATGTACACTTTAATATATACTCATTCCAAATTATTATTTCAATTCAAACATATGAGCATTTTAAGTATTTCAAGTATGTAATCAATTCAAGTAATTCAAGTATGTACTCAGCATACAATATGTCCCCTTTTTGATAGTATCCAAAAGTGCAAGAAAAGATTCAAAAGATATCATCAAAATCAACTCAAATTTTAGATACATACATTAAATTTCAGAATTTGATTTGAGTTATCCTCCTTTCAAATTTAACTTTGATTTCATCTTTCAAATTTGGATTTTAGAATTTCTCCTCTTTTGTAACTTCTCTTCCTTTTTGAAAGTATGTAGCAAATTTAGATTCAATTTTGGAAGAATGTAGATTCAAAAGGATTCTTCCTCTTTTGAACTATATAAATTTAAAATATATCTCTTCCTTTTTTAATAAAGTTGATGCATTAAACAATTCTCAAATTCAATTATAAAATTGCTTTAAACTTCTAAGATTCATGAAGGATAGAGCTTTTCAGAATAAAAATTTTATAGGATAAGTTCAATTTTTCAAAATTTATTTCTTTCTTTTCTTGAAAAGCATCAAATACTTAAATTTAGAAATTATATCAATTTTCTTAATTTATCTCAAATGACATCATATCAAGAATGTATCAAAGTAAAATATGGTATCAGCGCAAAATAAACTTGAGACAAACTATTCTTTTCTTTTCCTAAAAGATAAAGCAATGGCATACAAAGCAAAATTAGGTTGTCTAATATTAATTGTGAAAATTAATCTTTTTATACCAATTATTTAAAAATTAAACCAAATAGCAATTATCTTGATACTAATTAGAGATTTTAAAAAGAATATTTTTAAATCTATTTCTCAAAATAATTAATTAGAGTAAAATAATAGAAATGATGACTTGATTAAACTTGCAAAGTATGAATAAATTTCTCAAAATGAATCAAATGAACAAAATCACATGAATGCTTAAATATATCAAGATAAGCAAAATACACATGTTCATCACTGATTTTCTTTTAAGCTTCATAATGATTTTTCAATTAAGTTTTAAAAAACATTTAAAAATTCAAAGAAGCAAAAATGATAGAAGTACTGAAAGTACGCAAAGTACAAAAATTTCTCTTTTTACATTCAAAAATGATTCCTCCAAAATAAATCAAATGAACACAAAAATAAGAATGCTCAAACAAATTTATATGACTATGTCAAGATAAGCAAAGTACAAAAGTTTATCATTAAATTTTTTTTTGAGTTCGAGAATGATTTCTCTTATAATATCTAAATAATATTTTTTTCTCCTATTCTTCATAATAAATGCCAGTAAATTTATTTTCTTAATTCTCTTCATATTTCTTCCAAATCATGCATATTCATTCCATGTTAAAGAATAAGATTTGCAAGAATAAATTTTTCTCTCCTTTAGTTTATAAATAAAGCAAATATTTAATCAAGTACGTTTAATTTCCATAAAAGATCAAATTTCCATTGATTAACCAAAACATGAATACAGAATATGATGAAAATATGAAAATATACAAAATGTATAAGAGCTAATTCCTTTACGGATGACAAAAATAGATTATTAGGGTTACTAAAGTTCTATGAAGGAATTCTAGCATCTTAAGTAAGTACAAGTCAGGATAATCCTAAGATAGAGGTCCAGACTGACTAGAAGGAGAGGTTGGTCTAATGTCTCCAAATGACTAATCCCAAATGGGAACATCCTCTCTCACTGAATTGTGCCTGGATTAATCTAGCTATCTCCTCTCTGACAAAAAATAATGCCTCCATCGATCTCATCTCGCTTGCTATGTTTTTGAAGTATATCTCTGAATCTCTGCACAAACTGAGATAATGATCCTGATGGAAACTCTCTCTATAAATAAATCCTCATCCAGTCTATCAAGTAGATAATCTAAACTCTTTAGATGACTGGTCTATGAAGGAGAAGCGGTTTCTTTGCTGCACTACTAGTTTCTCAGTCCTGATATCTACTATAATGGGTTCTATTATAGGAGTCTCATCATCATCTACTATAGCATGAGTGCTGGCACTAATATTCTCGATACCCTCAATATCATCTCGATCTAATATAAATCTCAATCTAATGTGCTGCTATTCGAGATAATCTAAGGTGCTCACATCTGCTTGTATATATAGTGTGCATCCAATGTATCTTAATCTGCATACCTTTCACTTTGAAAACTAGACTTCCAATTCTCACTTTCATGTTAATATATAGTTTTCTCACTAATCTAGGGTGAGAGGGCAAATTCTTTTTGCATGGAAGAACAACTTAGAGAAGCTTAGATCTATGAATTTCTACATGGGCTTTCCTTCTTTGTGTAAGTTGCCTCCAAGGTGCCATTGGAGAATAAGAACCACAAGAGTAGGTTGGAAATGGAGAATGGGAGGTCCAATTTGATGGCAGAGAGGTTCGAATGAGGTTCATTTCAAAAGAAAAGGAATAGAATGATAGAGCCATGGAACATCTCTAATTAAGAAACTCATCTCAGACATAGGGGTCGACCCCTACTAAATCAAGAGTCGACTCTTGAAGAGGGATTGACTCCTCACAGAACTATTTACTTCTAAAAACATGAGTCAGCTCCTTGAAACCAAGAGTCAACTCCTCAAAGTAGATAACAGTTCAAGGAGTTTTGATCTAAGAAAATTAGCTAAAATAGAATAAGGATCAAAGGCAAATCAAATCAATGATCAAAAATGATATCGAAATCAAAATAAATAAATCAAGTAGGGATTAAGAATTAATCAATTTAGATAAGATCAAATCAAGGGAGAACTAGATAAGGGCTCTAAGGGTGTAGTTCAACTAGGGGATTAACAAATGCCTTAAAGGTCAATCTATGATACAATCATACAAGATAATAATATCAAGCATATGATCTTTTATGAATAGATGACTTAAAGTTCTTAGATCATCTAAACTTTGATAAATTTCAATAATTACATATCTTATGAGAATAAAAAATTTAATTGTAAGATTTACACACAAATAATTTTTGTACAATCAACCTTATTTAACTTAGGTTTAACAATCAACATGACATGAAGAGTTAAGAGCACGCTAATTTTATGAAAGAATATACATGAATCCAAACATTTAAGATAGAATGAAATCATTGCAAATATTGTTAAATCATCAAAATCAATCAATTGTGTAAAATAATATCAACAATCAATGATGGTATGATGCATGTAAAGATATGTTTAGCTTTTGCCAAATATTATCACCCATCCACTTTAGGTCCTAAGCATCTATTTTTTAAGAATTTACTCCTTTTATGCCCTTGGATGCTTGGCATACCTACAAAATTATTTTTCAGATTTTGATACCCAAGCATTCTTATGTCCATTGAAGTTAGTTTTTATGATTCCTTTGGCAGCCCAAATTTGTTTAACACAAGTATGACCATTTCTATGGATATTGCATACAAAAATTTTATGGCTTACTTTATTATATTTAAAACAAAAGAAAAAATAATTTTCAGACAAAGTTTTAGAAAATACATTCTTGATAAATTGCTATTTCTTAATGGATTGAATTAATTCTAGCCTTATAGAAATAACTTTTTGATTATTCAATATCAACAAAAGTTTTTCAAAATTAAATGTAAATTTATCTACAAAAGACTTCAATCTTTCAATCTTTTCTTTTGTTCACCATTTTCAGCAATAAGATTCTTCTTTTCTGCATTCATTCTTTGAAACAATTCTCCTTTTCATCCACTAAAATTTAATTTTTAAAATTTTGTTTTAATTAGTTTTTCTTCTATCCAAGATTTTTCAGATTTCAAAATTTTTTCTTTCTTCAGTCAAAAATTTTCTTCTCTTTCAAAATATTTATCTTTTCTATCAAGACCCTATTCTTTTCTTTAACTAATATTATACTTGATTTCTTAAGCTCCTTATTTTTCATCCTTATCTCTTTGAAATTATCCATAAGCTCATGAAACGGTTCAAGTCATTCTTCAAAAGTAAATTCAGAGTAGTTTTCATTATTTACCTCATCATTTTGGGTCATGAGGTAAGAATTTGCAATACCTTCTTCCTCTTTCTCATTTTCTTTTCTTTGCCTTACTCCCCTTTAATTAATGCTTTTTTATTTGTTTCTTCTTCTTTTTGTCTTTTTATCCTTATGAGCCATGAGGGATAAGTTGGGGAGAGCTTCCATATCTTCCTTGGAGCGTGATTCTTCTTTTTGATTTGCTCCCTCATAGATTGCTTCTAATTGATCCCAATTTTTTTTACAAAATTAAAAATAGATGTTCTATTAAATTCATTAATATCTAAAAAGAAATAAAGGATATTAATAATTTATGCATTTATTTGAGCCATCTTTTATCAAACTCATCCCAATCCTTTTTAGATTTGGAAAGAGGCACTCCATTGACTATAATTACGAGTGTGTGGTCCATTAGTCATAACCCCCACATATCATAATCTAAAGCTTGTATGAAAATCCTCATTCTAGCTTTCCAAAATATGTAGTTCGTGCTATTAAAGAGTAGTAGTCTAGATGTGGATTGGCCTTTAGCAAATAAAGAACCAATCGGGTTGCCATGATCTTTCGCTCAAGACTACTAAGTCAACAACAAATATTAGAGCACCCACTCTAATACCAATTGTTGTCCAGAAAGGTGACATAGCCTAGGCTACATTTTGATGGAAAAGAGGAAGAAGATGCATGAAATAAAAAAGCAAAAAAGAAGAAACTATCTTCTAGAGTTTTTGATTCAATATCATGAAAATAAACTGATTACAATGTTGGCCAAAATGGTTGTATTTATAGAAAAAAAGTCCTAACCTAACAGCAAAAGAAATCTGAAATACAATAAAAATAGAGTAAGATAATGATTAATACTTTCAATTCATCTAGGATTCTTTCGGGCTCCTGTTGATCTGTCAAACAATAGAATCTGACCTCCAAATTGGACATGATGACAAAGCATCAAACTTGTAGAGCACAAAAAAAGTTTTTCAAATTAGAATTATAATAGTGATTCCAACACCAGATGAGAGAGTTATGCTCATTCTAGTGCGATAGTGTCAAAATCAACAAGATCAGGTGCAATCAGCTTATTTTCTGACTTGATCTTTTTGATTATCTCGAGAAGACTAATTTTTTGGTGGCTCAACTTGTTGTATTCTCTGATAGGATATTGATTTTTGGTCAGAACAGTCCACACAAAATCACCAACTTTAAAAGTTATCTTATCTTGATGCTTGTCAGTGGCCTCCTTATACTTGGTATTACTGACCTCAATCCTTTCCTTGACTAATCGATAGATAGCCTAGATTTCTTCAGACCAATTTTCCACCTTCATACTAGATTTCCCCATAGAAGAAATTGGAATCAAGTCCAAAATACTATTTGGGTTTGATCTGTAGACTACCTGGAATTGACTGTAGCCTATGGACCTATTCACCAAACGACTGAAAGCAAATTCAGCCTGCGCCAAGACTAAATCCCACTGCTTCGAGCATTCACCCACAAGGCTCCTCAATAAATTCTCCAGGCTCCTCTTAACAGACTCCATCTGACCATCCATCTTAAGTGATAGGCTGAGCTAAATTGCAGAGTATTAGGAATTGTGTCCTAAAATTAATTGGCTTATTGTAAATAATTAAATTTGTATATGAATTATTGATCAATAATAAATTATTTGGTATTTTCATCATAAGGTGAACATCTTCATTATTAAAACTCTTGTATTGTGATGAAGTCCTTAGAGCTATATTATGATCAATAAAGGAGGATTTATCGAATAGTTCTTAAATATGTTTGCGACCAAATGATACATCATTAATAGGATGATGATGTTTATCGAGTGTAGGTCATTGTATGCCATATAAGTTGGTTGTTATCATAATCAAAGAGTGTGGAGATACTAGTATGGCATACAGTGAGATGTAGGAGTACATTATCACTGAACAAATGACTCACCTACTAAGCACTCTGCTGTCAAAAGCAACTCGTGAAACATATGGACATAAGTATCCCTCAAATCTGAGATCATGATAGTGACTTGTAAGCAACTCACTATGCTTAAGTACTGGACTACTTACATTTCTAATATAGTGACGAAAGGCTACTAGATACAGTCAGGTACTTACGAAGTCTATGTGTGGATCAAGATGGGATTGATCCCTTTAAATTATAGGAGTTAATGCATCACTGTATTTTAATTGAGTAAAATCTTAGCCAGAATAATCTATGTGATAGATTTGAAAGATTGAAATACGATGTAGATGATTGTTTAAGGTTGACAGTTAAATCTTAGGTCATCTTGAGCATTAGGGTCAAAGAGATGAATTATACGGTAACCATATGTCGAGATTCTTGAATATTATTTTGTAAATATTTGACCTATCCAGACATCGGATATCATTGCTAGATGATCACTTCAATTAGTATAAGAAGAAATTTCTATACTTCTGACTTAGTGTTCGAACCTATGGAGTCGCACATAAAAGTCATACAATGTAGAAAAAAATTGATCGAATATTTATATATTCGATTTGAAAGTATGATACTTGATTAAATATATAGATTAACTTGATTGATAATTAAGTTATAGATCATATAAAATTAAACACCGACTATGTTCAGCAGCATTGCACATGAGGTGTGGGTTTGATTCTAGGGATGAATTCAATCAAATCATTGATACAAGCGATTATGGAAGAATGGATTGAGTCCTAATTACTTTAGATCAGATCTAATCTAATTGGACATAATTTATTAAGACTTAATTGGGTTAATTTATTAAGTAGGACTTGGATAAGAATCCTAATTGAATTAGGATCAGTAATTTTTTGAAATTGGTTCGAATCGGATTCGAATTGGATTTGAATCTGAACCAAATCTGATTCGATGCATTTAGTTAATTTTTTTAGATATTCTCTCTCCTTATGGGCTAGCCAAGATAGTTGGAAAGGGAGTAGAAAGAGCCCCTCCTTTGGGCATGTGCCATAATGAAAGGAGACACTTCTCCTACTTGGATTAGGATTCCTTATGTTTTATGGAGTTTGGATTTGATTCAAACATAGAGTGTCATTTTCCTAACACCCAAAGAAGTTTGATTTGATCTAGGACCTCTTGCCTATATAAGAAGGGGTGTGGAGAAGGAGAAATAAGAATCAATAAAGGCTTGGCATGGAGATTCCTTGGTGTGGGCATCCCATCTCTCTTAGGCATCACCTAGCACTGGGTATCTCTCTCCTCTTGGCATCCTCTCTCCCTTTGTAGTGGCATGTGGGCTGTTCCAAGGGCTTGAGATCAGATCTCAAGTGTTCTTCTCCTTTCTCTTTGAAGAAAGAGTTCATCCCTCGATCGTACAGCATTTGGCATGCATGCGAAATAGAGGATCCACACATCTGAATCTCATGAAGTATATTGATTGAGAAGCTTCTTCAATCTTGATCTTTTTTGCTGTGAATCAAGATAAAAATTTATGCATATTATAAAAATTTATTACTAATCTATTCTTCCTCCTGGCATCCGATGCAATCGAACGAATATTTCTTTCAATTGGTATCAGAGCTAGCCTTGTATGTTATGATCGCATAGTCAAATTTTAAGATTTTTTAGATTTTTTTAATCTAGTTTTGAATCAAAATTTTTAATTTGATTAAATCTTGATCTCTTCTAATATCTTCTATAATTTTTTATCTAGTTTTGACTAGAGTATCGAATCGAAATCAGCCCTTGAATTCGAACTGCTGAAAATCTATTTTAGCAAAAATTTTCTGTGCAGACATTTATACTGACTTAATACCTGATTATGCATAGATCTAAATCTATTTTGATAGATTTTTTATGATATAATTAAATTATAGAATTGATGTTTGAAGCAGGCTCAGATCTAAATTTGTTTGATAAAGTTTTAGATCTGATTTCAGCATAATATCGATACATGTTTGATCTATATCTCTAACCCAAATTTTCTATGCAATCATACATATGTTTGGAATAGATTTTTAGATTATTTTAGATCTAAATT